>PVIW01002296.1:0-227884 GCA_004026585.1 Noctilio leporinus
ACCACTGCAGGCCTATTCCTTGTATTCATACACTTGGTTCTGTTTTGCTTGTTGTTAGTTTTGCTCATTATTGTCCTGTAATGGGTGAGAACATATGATACCTGTCCTTCACTGACTGGCTTATTTCACTAAGCATAATATTCTCCAGTTCCATCCATGTTGTTGCAAAGGGTACAAGTTCCTTCTTTCTTTCTGCCATGCTGACATTTTTTATTTGACGATCTAAGGGAAAAGAGGTCAGTCCCCTGACTACGTATTGGTTGTATTTTTATTTTTTTATTTTTTTATTTTCATTAAATTTATTGGGGTGACACTGGTGAACAAAATGATACAGGTTTCAGGTACGCAGTTCTACAGCACACCATCTGTACACTATTGTGTGTTCACCACCCAAGTCATGTGGTTTTGCATGTTCTAAAAATTCTTGGGACACACCAGTAGTATGTGTGACACACCCATTGCAAGTCACTGTACCAGAGTATGGGTAACTAAATGTTTTCACCATAAATCAGTCTCTGGTATAAGGTTTATATGACACAGTATTCACTCTTGGCACTTGGGGAAAGCTCCTAATAACATTCTGTCTCTTCCACCTTTCAACTTGTCCACCCACCGTCTCTGCCACCTCTGTCACTGCTGATTCTTGAGTGCTTTGCCAAAGAATGTATGTCTACCTGGACTTGGAGTGAGCCAAAGTAAATTAAAAATTCCAGGTGTGACCTCACCTGCGTATATTTACCACCCAGAGTCTCAGGATCAGAGCATATGCAACTAATGCTTTTTCCAAGCCTCCCACAACTGAAAATTGTTTGGCTCTTATTTTGGCACCAGACTGCAGTGTTCATGCTGCGTGCACACTCATGGACTATTTTGGAAATACTACTCACTAGGTGTATTTTAGCATCAGAATATTTGGGGTGTAATTTTTTCCCAATGCATCAGTTAATATTTTGTTTCTCAGCAACCCACCAATGAGCCATGAAACAAAACTAGTTTGTTCACTGACACTGGATCAGCCCCAGGCCGTTAGACACATGCATTATCTTCCTTATTTCCTATTATTTACACTAATCCTCCTTTCTTATACTTGGATAAGCTCCTACAGAGGTGAATTCATTTCTTAGATTTGGCATCTTTAAAAAAACTTCTGATACAAAAATAAAGATTGAATAAAGACCCAACCCAGGGCAAAATGATGGCAGAGGAAGCTCAGGGTTTTGGTCCCACCTTCTTCAAAGACCTTCTTCCCTTCTCAGTGTCCTTCCTGTCTATAATTTGCTGGTCCCCAGAGCATGGAGGAGAATGATCGAGTCAATTCCAATTTACTGCAGGCCACTGGTTCTTTCTTGGGGGGTCATTTAGCCCCTCAGGACTTTGGTTGTTACAACTGTGGTGGGAGTTGTGCACTACTAGCATCTAGTGGGTGGGGGCCAGGGATGCTTTAAAATTTTAAGAGTCTCATGAGGCACAGAACGGCCCCCACTGCAAAGGTGTTATCAATGACCTGTCACTCTTTTTAGAGTTTCTTCATTTTTTAAAAGGGTCCAGGGGAGGAACATACTTGACTCTCTAATTTTATCACCTATGGTTGAATTTATACAATAGGACACAAGATCCATCAGCTTTTAGAGATTCGAACATATCCATAGATTTCTATCACATACTCACCTACCCATCCACCATCTAATCCCCTCTCCATAAGGCACGTACGCAAACACACACACACACACACACACCAGCACTACAACCCTAGAGAGGGAAGGAACAGAGAAAAGGGCACAACACTGGCACTTAAAACTCTCTTGTTCTCTTTCTAAGCACATCCTCCCAATCCAGAAGGAACTTCGCTGTCTCTTGCCGTGATGGGCAATTTCTCTGAACTCAAAGGATCCTTCCAGACTTTATGGTTCATGTTGTAAAACAGTATTCTACATCTCTATATCGGCCTATAGATTGTAAGATTTTAAAAGAATATAGGAACACCTAAAGGTCTCAGAGCACCTTTCAGGGGATCCACGAGGGCAACATGAATTTAATGATACAGTGATAGGCAGAAAGATGCTTCCCATTGATGTCCAAGTTCTACCTGCAGGCACCTGTGAATGTGTTAAAGGGGATTAAGATGGTGATGCATTAAATCTGTTTATCACCTGACCTTAAACTCTCCTGGGTCATCTGCCAGAGAGGTGGTTGTGGTGTGAGGAGGACTTTGAAGATGAAGGCAGGGGACACGGGCTCGTTGGTGGCCGCTTCAAGCTGGAAAGACAAACGTATCCTACCCAAGTGCCTCCAGAAGGCCCTGGAAGGCAGCCCTGCCAATGCCTTGAGGTTAGCACTGTGAGACCCTTTTTATAATATGTTTGTGTTATTTTAAGCTACTAAGTTTGTAGGGGGTTTTTTACCAGAGAAATAGAAAACGAATACAAATACTCAGGTATTATTTGGCTTTTCCAGTCTCATTCTCTCATGAGGATATCGTGGAATTTTCCAGGGGCTGTTTGAACGCAGTAGCAACAGATAAAATGCAGAAAGTAGATATGAGAATCTAGCTGCCTTCTAGTAAGCTGGTGTTTAAAAGTTTCGTAAATATGTAAAACAGTGACAGTCCTTTTACACATTTTTGGAAAATATAATTTCTCATAAAATGTTATTTATGTAATGTAATATTTATTAATATGTAATAAGTATATCCTTAAATTTCTACTATGGTGAATCTTGATAGCTATAACCCATACACACAGAAGTTCTTTGGTGTTCGCCATTATTTTTGAGAGTATAAAGGGAATATTGAAACTGAAGAACTGAGAACTCTCAAATAAGAACCCCTAACTCTGGCAGACAGTGTGTCTTCCCATCACCAAGACCATATAAATATATAAAAGGGACACACAGCACAAATAAATTGAGAAGTGAGTAGGGAAAGCCATGAATTTGTGAATAAGAGAGTCCTGGCCAGAGAAGTGTACCACATAAATAATTCTAGAAGGACATGGGTCTCAAAAAATGTTGGGTTTTATGAGAGTCTAGCAGGACCCATTAGGAATGGAGGCTTTCTATTATGCATGCTTTACATTCATTTTTGGCATTCTGCACTGTCTTCTCTGCTAGAAAATGAAAAATAAATTCTAGATAACATAGTGCACACTTACCTACAAACATACATATAATACACTTGGAGTACCTAATAGCTGTCTGGATTCACCCATGATATTTGAAATAAATAGGTCAGAAGTGGTGGAATGCAAATTTAAGGTCACCTGTCTCTCTACAAAACACAATCAGCATCTTCAGGAGATGTTCTCTTAGAGGCCATGGGAGAACCTAAACCCTGAATTCACTCTAAAAGTGTTACTCAAGAAACTTAAATTACTCTTCAGAGCTGTGTCATCTGTTTTCAGTATTACTTTGCTCAGAAGGAAAATGGGTGATTTCCCACCATGGAGGATTTTGAAGTTTCTAAGCTAAAAGAAAACTTCTTGCACTTGAATCTAAAAACCTCCCAGTGCTTCACTGAAGCTAAGCTACACATTGCTTGGGTGTAGACAACTCCAAAACTACTGAACTCAGATAAGTACATACCAGAAAAAAGGCAAAAGCAGTTTTGGAGCTGTCTAAATAGATGTCAAGGACTCCAAACATTAAAGCCAATACAATTTGCCAGTGCAGCCACCCCTCACCTGCTCTTCATTCTAATTCTACACATGAGACACCCCTGCTGGTGTAATGCCTGGGCTGCAGCAGTCACTGCAGAAGCAGAAATGTCAGGGGTAGAAGTCGAGAGAAGAAGGGGCCTAGGGCAAACACCCTAAGAGGAGGTGGTGGTCATTTCTTGTATTGCATTTGCCCTGGTATAAGTCTTCTCTAATCCTGAAAGGTGAATGCTATTCTTCCCATTTTAAAAATAATACTGATTGATTGGTTGATTGATTGATTAAAAAGAGAGGAGAGACTGTGAACCTGAAGGTCACTGGTTCAATTCCCCAGCCAGGGCACATAGCCAGGTCTCCAGCCAGGTCCATGGCTGAAGGCAGGTGAAAGGCAACCATATATTGATGTTTCTCTCCCTCTCTCCCTTCCTCTCTCTGTGGAAATAATAAATAAAATCTTTAAAAAAAAAAAAAAAAAAGAGAAGAGAAGATTGCCTTGGTGTTCCACTTATTGATGCATTCATTGGTTGATTTTTATCTGTATCCTGACCGGGGATCAAAGCCACACCCTTGGCATATTTGGACGAAACTCTAACCAATGAAGCTACCCAACCAGGGTATTCTCCCTATTTTACATGGGAAAGCAATTGAGGCTTCGAGTCCTAGTAACATGCACACCACTCCCTAGAGCTGGGCAGGAATCCACACTGAGCACAAAACTGCATTGGTCGATGTGCAGGTTTGCACATTACAGCAATTTGTTCCATCCAGATGGGCTTCTCTTTAAAATTCTTTAGAAACAAAATATATGGATATGTTGCCTCATGTAAGACAAAATCACCACATAAGACATTTGGAAAGATATCTTCAAGACTGTATTTCGTGCTTAAATTCCTTCTATAGAAGGAACTCAAAAACTATTTAAAGAAACAGATGATTTCAGCCATATTCTTTAAAGGCTACTTATTAGATCTATTTCAGAATTAGAAAAAACTTTCCACCCAAAGATGTACAAAGCCAAAATTTCTAGAGTCTTTATTTTAAAGGGTAAAAAAGAACCCTAATATGTATATTGTGAATGGGAATACAATGTTTTCTACTATGGAAAACGTTATAGAGCTTCCTCAAAAATTAAAAATAGAAGTACCAACCCTGGCTGGTGAGGTTCAGTGGATTGAGCACTGGTTTACAAACCAAAGATTCACCGGTTTGATTCCCAGTTAGGGCACATGCCTGGGTTGAGGGCCAGGTCCCCAGTTGGGGACAAGCAAGAGGCAACCATACATTGATATTTCTCTCCCTCTCTTTCTCCCTCTATTCCCTTCTCTCTAAAAATAAATAAAATCTTTTTAAAAAATAAAAATAAATAAAAATAGAAGTACCCTATGATCCAGTAAGCCCACTTCTAGTTATAAATCCAGAAGAAATAAAATCACTATCTTAAGATAACCTGTACTCCCACCATTGAAGTGGTGGTATTCACTAAGATGCTTTGGGGAAAAGAGGGCAAGGGGTTCAAGGAGCCTGTGCTCCCCTGAAAATGCCTCAAACAAAAGTGGGGTGAAGTGGGGCTCAGAAGGGGAGGGCAGGAAGGGGATGGGTGACTCTGCAGCTTCTTTCTTTTTCTAAGAAAAAAGGTCTCATTTGGTGGCTCTTTTCCTTCCTAGAGTCTCAGGACATCACCTGTCCTTTCTGAATCCACTTTTCCCCGCAAAGCCCCCTCTTCTCTCCCTTACCCATCACCCCCTTCTTCTTCCTTCCCTCTCCTCCCTTTCTTTCTCTAGCTGGCCCTTACCTTCCATTTCATCCATTCTTTTACTCATTGTCCATTTTTGCCCTTCATTTCTATCTTTATCCATTTGTTCCACTATTTTCTCAACATCTAAGAACAATGCTCTCCCCAGAAATACCACACCCTCCTGGAGTGTGGTCAACCCCAGCTGCCTTCTGCTTCCTCAGGGGAAGATTTTCATCACAGAACAGAGGGGTAACTGCTTTCATCACATGACACTTGAATATAAAATTCATCTTCATCCTTTGTGGCTATAAAGCAACCATTTCCAATATAATGACCTCCTTTGTAAATGTTTCAAGTATAACTTATTTTTGCAAAGAATCTCAAGAGCACAAATCACTAATATACGCAGCTAAATTTAGTAACGATTGTTAAGTTCAATGAGGCAAAAGCCCATGTTGTTTTTAATGTAATTATTTTTCTGACCATTGTACTCACAGAATCTATAGCATGTGAGGCACATAAAAGACAATCCATATGTGTAGAAGAAAGAATAAGTGAATGCAAAATTCTGAGCTTAAATGGTAAAAATGATATATTGTAAGACTGCTTAACCAGAAAACCAGAATATATGTTTAATGAGACTTTTTCATTGTTCTTTAAAAAAGAGAAAGCATATAGTATTATAAGTGGAATGGACAACCAAGTTCCATTAAAAGTTGTTTCACACAACACCACAGCAAAAGAGGCCTTGCAGGCATTTCCTCAAGATGGTGATTTTACTTCCTTTGCATGTAGACCCAGAAGTGGGCTTGCTGGATTATCTGGTGCTTCTCTTTTTAATTTGTTGAGGAAACTCCATAATGTTTTCCATAGTGGCTGCTCCAAATTCATTCCTACCAATATCCTTGCCAACACTTATTATCTCTTGTCTTTTTCTTTCTTTATTTTGTTTTTATAACAGCCATTCTAATAGGTAAGGTGATATCTCATGTTGGTTTTGATTTGCATTTTCCTGCAGCTTAGTGATGTTGACTATCTTTTTATGTACCTGCGTGCCCTTTGTAGGTTTTCCTTGGAAGAATGTCTGCTCGGGTCTTTTGCCTTTTTTAAAAATTGGATTGTTTGTGTTTTTGCTATTGAGTTATATAAGTTCTTTATATATTTTGAATATTTAGTCCATTATCTGATAGATGGTTTGCAATATATATTTGTATCAAATCATCACATTGTATATCTTGAACTTATATGATGTTATATGTCAATTAAATCTCAAAGCTAGGATAAATTAAATTTAACCAATTTGGAGATGCTTTGGCTGTGGTATTTTGGGTGCATTCATGCTTTAAGTCCATGAAACGTTTAGCTTTCTGCTTCAATGTCTTTCTCCATACAGATCATCATGACACTGATACACTAGTCAGTGCAGGTCAGCTCAGGAGCCCCAAGGCCTGTGATAAGGGGTACAATGTAAAGAATCCAAGCCCCGAAAAAGGTAAAAGGGGTTAAGGAATACAAAATGCCAGTTATAAGGATAGTCACAGGAAAGTAAAGTAGAGCATAGGAAATGCAATCAATAACATTCTAATCACTATGTGTGGTGCTAGATGGGGACGAGACTTATCAGGGTGGTCACTTCATAAAGTATATAAATGCCTAATCATTATGCTGTACACCTGAGACTAATATAGTATGTACACTGTCAACTATAACTGAACAAACCTGAGCCTTTGGAGGCCAGAGGCTGCAACATTACCTGAATCAAGTTCAGTGGGTTTTTTTGTGTGTTTTATTTTTAAACCTAGTGATTCTGTTCCACTAACTTTTAAGGGAAAAGAGGATGAGCACTTAGCTCTTCAGAGAGCCACTGCAGTCATCGTCATTAAAATTGACACTATAGCCACCTGGTTAAAATTCAGTTCCATGAGTCATTTATTGAGATTGTTTTTTTTCTGAGTAACTCAGGAACTAGGAAAATAAGCTCCAGAAATGAAATTCAAATTGAGGGGGAAATGCAAGAGGACTAGAGGAATGAAAATCAGAGGAGAAGAAAGGCAGCCGTGGGGAGCTGCCTGCCACCCACCAGAGAGCATGTTGCGGAGTAGAAGACTCGCAGCTCAGCCAGCCTTCACTCCCAATATAGACATGCTCTAGGCCCCACGATGAAGTCTTCAGGGAGGGAGCCCTGTCCTTAGGATTTTGGGATTGGGACCCACAACATCCAGGAGATATGTTCTCCTTTTTAGAAAATTCTAGTAGCCCGGTACCAATACTTATACCAAGGGATATTAAGGGAGGGAGGGAGGTGGAAGAGGGGAAAGAAGGAAGGAAGGAAGGAAAGAAAGGGAGAGTGGAGGAAGGTGGAAATGCAGTGAAATAATTTGGAAAAAAAGTTAATGTGAGGGAAAAAAGAACTCTTCGTAAATTAGAAATAAAGGAAAACTTCCTCAATATTATAAATTGTATCTGCAAATGGGAATCCTATAATAAACATTGGGCTTAATGGTAAAACACTTTGACTATTTTTGCTTTGAGACCAGGAATGAGAAAATAATGCTTGACATCATCAGTTCAAGTCAACATTGCACTAAAAGGCCTAGGAAGCACTGAAAGGCAAAGCAACAAAAAAAATTTTTTTAATTAGCTTGCGAACTCAATTGTCGCCGGTTCGAGTCCCAGTCAGGGCACATACCCAGGTTACAAACCAGGTCTCCAGCCAGGTTCCCAGCTGGAGGTAAGTGAAAGGCAACCATACATGGATGTTTCTCTCCCTTTTTTTCTCCCTCTCGTCTCCTCTCTCTAAAAATAATGAATAAAATCTTTTTTTTAAAGTTATACAGATGGAAAGAAACAAAACCGTCAGATTCACAGATGCTATGATTACATGTATAGAAAATCCAAAGTCTTCTCAGGTAAACTTCTGAAGTTAGTAATAGAATTGAGCAGAGTCCCAGCAATAAAAAAAAAATTAATACACAAAATAAGCTATTTTCATGCAACAGAATCAAACAGAAAATGAAACCTTTAAAAAGGTATTTGTAACTATATAAACAAATATATAGTGTTTAGAATAAACAAAAGATGTGCAAGATTTCTACAGGAGAAATGATAAAATCTTATTTAAAATATTCAAGGAGAATTATACAGAGAAATGTGCTGTTCATAGAAAGTTTCAATATTACAAAGGTATAAATTCTCCCCAAATTGATTTATAAATTCAACATAATCTCAATCCAAATCCCAGCTTCTCTCACACATGCAGATGTGTATGCAATTTCATAAGTTGTTTTCCGGAAAATGTATGAAAATGCATAGGGCCTAAAATGAAAATGCATAGGGCCTAAACTGTTATTCAAAATAAATGCAAAGGTGGAAGAATTTGTACTACCAACAGCAAATTATATTATAAAAGCTGTGGTAATAAGACGATGTTTATTGACAAGACATCTATTCTAATGAAGCAGAATAGATAACCAGAAACAATCTCATGCATACATCATTTATAAGAGACAAGACATTTCAGAGAAGTGGGAAAACGCTGAAATCTTTTTTTAAATATACTCTTTTAAGATTTTATTTATTATTTCCAGAGGGAGAGGAAGGGAGAGAGGCAGAGAGGGAGAGAAACATCAATGTATGGTTGCCTTTCACCTGCCTCCAGCTATGGACCTGGGTGGATATCAGGCTTGTAATGAGGTTATGTGCCCTGGCTGGGAATTGAACCAGCGACCTTTGGGTTCTCAGACTGGTGCCTTATCATTGCGCTACCAACCAGGACTAAATATACTTTAACAACTAGTTTTAGGCTTATAGAAAATTTGAACAGTACGTATGGAAGAGAGTTCCCATACACCCCTCACCCCACCCCAGCTTCCTCTATTAGCTACATGTTACAATATTTGTCCCAACTGATGAGCCAATGTCGATACATTATTATTCACTAAAGCCCATAGTTTTCGTAGAGTTCACTCTTTGTATTATACATTTTATGGGTTTTGACAAGTGCATAATGACATGTGTCCACCATTTCTGTATTATACAAATAGTTCAATTGCCCTAAAAATATCCTGTGTTCTACCTACATATCCTTCCCTCTTTCCTACCTCCGACCCCTGGCAATCACTGGTCTTTCTAATGAAAGACATTCTATCAAGTAAATGGTCTCAGGACAATTAGCTAACTGTGGGTTTTTAATTTTTTTTAATTCAATCCTTATCTCACACCAAATACAAAATCAATCACAGATGGATTAAAAGCCAAAACTATAAAGGTTTTAGAAAAGAAAAGAGGATATCTTCATGGTGTTATGATGTAGAGAGATTTCATAAACAATATACCAAAGCCCCATCCATAAAGAAAAACATGAGGTTGACTGTGTGGGGTAGTGGGTGGGTGGGGAAGGGGACAGAGGGGAGTAAAAAGGGGATGCATGTAATACAACAATAAAATTAAATTTTAAAAAACATGATAAATTTGACTACATTAAAATAAAGGCTGGCTTCTGTGCATCAAATGACATTATGAGAAGAGTAAAAGGAGCCCTGGCTGGTGACACAGTGGATGAGGTGCCAGCCTGCAAACCCAAAGGTTGCTGGTTTGATTCCCAGCCAGGGCATGTAACCAGGTTGCAAGCCAGGTCTCCAGCCAGGTCCATAGGTGGAGGCAGGTGAAAAGCAACCATACATTGATGTTTCTCTCCCTCTCTTCCTTTCTCCCTTCCCCTCTCTCTAAAAATAACAAAATCTTTTTTAAAAAAGTAAAAGGATAAGTTATAAAGTGGACAAAGGAGGATGTTTGCAGCAATATAACCAACAAATGAGAACTAAATGCAATTTGAAATCCTGGATTAAAACATGGATCCGGAAAAGTACTATAATGGGACAATAAACAAAAGATGAACAAGGTCTATGGATTAGTTACAAATATTGTATTAATGTTATTATCCTATTTGGGTAATTGTACTATAGTTAGATAAGAATGCTAACATTTGAAGAAACCTGGTAAAGGATATATGGAACTTTTATATCACTTTGGCAACTTTTTATAAGCTTAGAATTATTTCAAAATGAAAAGTGAAATTAAAAAATGAAAGAGAAAAAAACTTTGAATTAAAATGCAAACAGTAGCCACCTCTAACACGAACGTGATAAGAGCAACATCAGTTGAAACCCTATGGAAAATGAAATATGAAAAAGAAATTGGAATAGCCCATGAAAGCTTTTAAGGTGAGGCCAGGTGTGATGGGTCAGACTCCCTGGTCTGCCCTTACTATCACAGCTTTGTAAAGCAAGTGGGACAGCATTTCTTCTTTTCTCCCCTCCTTTCAGTAGGAATGGAGCATCTATCCCCTGACTACTTGGTCTGGCCTGTAAGATCACGTGGGACTACGAAAGCTGGGTAAGTTTTCTGTAGGAGGTGTATGGGGAAGCAGTATAGCTGCTCAATCCCAGGCAGCCATGCTGGGGTTCGTCCTGTGGCGAGGTTCTGTCCGTCTGCCCTCTGGCGCGGCCGGTCCAGCCTCATCACCAGCAGCATTTACCTCTTCTAAGGTAGACGTGTATAAGAACCCCATGTTCTCACCAATGCCCGATGACAATGAGCTTTTAAGTGTTCGCTGCCCTAGTGAAGTAACATCTCTATTATTTTTGACTTGCACTTCATGGACTATTACTAACATTGCGCCTCTCCTAAAATACCTGTTAGTTTTGAGGAGATTCTCTTCTGTACATTGCTTTATCCATTTCGGGGGGCATAGGGTGGCTAGCTGTCCTTCTGAATGTTGTTGATCTGAAGATTATGTAATGCCACTGTATATTCTAGCTATTAATTCCACATCAGTTGTGATATTACACATATATTTTCTCATTCAGAATCTGCGGATGCACCATTTTCCATTGCGCTAGATTAGGAGCCGCTGTGTTCCACCATTTTTAACGGAAAAACCTGAAGGTCGTCAGTCTTACGTTATGGCCTGTGCTTTTGATGTTTCGGGTCTTTTGATTCACGACCACAAGGATATTCTCTTTCTACTTACGCTACCCATCCCACCAACCCCACTTCCCTCCTGGGTGATTCTGAAATAAACCTGAGACATATCATGAAATCCATACATATTTCAGTATACATCTCTCAAAAGGAAGGCCTTTAAAAATAAATCTTCAGCCTCATGAAGAAGCCTGAAAAGTAAGAGCAATCCGTTCATACGATCAAATGAAAGCGGCTTATTTTCTCGCAGGGAAGACCAGGAAGTTCAGGCATGGAGAGAAGTTGCACCACCAGGTTGGATGTGGTAACAATGGTCCTGAGGACGGAAGTGCCACTGCATGGTGGGAGTCTGGTGCAAGGGGGCCAGGGGTCCCAGCGCCACAGAACAGCTCACCCTGGGGACAGGAGCAACATCCAGGACATTTTACAGCTGTTTGCGTTGGGCTTTTCTCAGAAAAGTGACTCTGAAATAGTTCACAGGCTACTCCTCTTCTGTGGAACACTTGCGGATTTTGTGTTCTTTCCCTTTTCCCCAGTTGGCAGGGAGTCCTGGGGGAGAGATTCTGCTGGAAGAAAGAAGTTATCCGAACCAGCAGCAGCATGGGAAAGGCGGGGGGTGCTTCCTGTAGGTGCCATGCAGGGTGAGAGCACTTTCTTCTTTAAATATAGTTGGTATTCAATAGCATATTTGTTTGAGGCATAAAACGTAGTGGTTCGGCATTTGTATACCTAATGCAGCGAACAGCACGCTAAGTCTAGTTGCCACCTGTCCCCGTACAAGGTTACGACAATATTACTGACTCTATTCCCTATGCTGTGCCTTGCGTGCCCGTGACTGACTTGTTTTATAACTAGGAATGTGTACGTCTTATTCCCTTCACCTTTGCCTTTTTCCCTTCCCCTTCCCCCTCTGGCAGCCATCAGTTTGTTCTCTATGTCTAGGAGACTGTTTCTGTGTTGTCTTGTTTGCTCATTTGTTTTCTTTTTTAGATTCCACATGTAAGTGGAATCATCTGGTATTTGTCCTTGGTTTGACTTACTTCACTCAGCATTAATGCCCTCTAGAGGTCCATCATGTTGCAAATGGCTAGATTGAATGTTTTCTTTTCTTTTCCTTTCTTTTAATGATTTTTATTATTTTTCAGATAGAGGGGAGAGGAGAGACACAGAGAGGGAAAGAAACATCAATATATGGTTGCCTTTCACCTGCCTCCAGCTACGGACCTGGTTGGAGACCTGGCTTGCAACCTGGTTATGTGCCCTGACTTGGAATTGAACCCAAGATATTTGGGTTCACCGGCCGGCACCTTATCCACTTGTGCCACCAGCCAGGTCTTTAATGTTTTCATTTTTTAAGAGTAGTATTTCATCATATATATCCTACATCACTTCTACTTTATTGACACATCTGTTGAGAATCTAGGAGTAGTTTTTTATTTGTTTTCAAATACTTGAAGACAGAAGAAGCCATTGTCAGGCATGACAGTGGACAGGAGAAAACCCACTGTGCCACATGGAGATTTTTCTTTCTATCCCTATAACTCACCTTGAGTGTCTTGAGCTCCTTATGCTCCTCTCCATTTGCCCTTGACAACACCCACTAGACGGCATGCTCTGACCTGGAAGCAAAGCAAATATCAATCAGAAAAAAAAATCCCATTAACTACAGACACGTGTGTCCATGTGTGTGTGTACGTGTGTGTGTCTGTGGTTTAGGAAGCTCTCCTGGTGCCCATCTCCTAGTTCCTGCCTGTGCATCCACAGCAACGTGTGGCTGGCCTTCAGTAAAGCTGTGGTAGATCATTTTGCACCTCTGCTCTGGTCTTCCTCTCTGCCTCCTTCCTTTCAATGATTTCCTTCTTCTGTTTTTCCATTTGACACGACTAGTTCTCCCCTGATTTGCTTTGCATCCCCTGCCCTAATGATATTAATTATAGTGAGAGTGTATCATGCTAACACAAAGGATGGTGCAAATCCTTTAAGGGCTTGGGAAATTGCACATTTGCCAGCCCCTTAATGGTGGGGGTGGGGCTCTCAGGTCCAGTGCTTTGGAAAAAGACCTCTGACTGAGTAGGTTAAGGAAGACATCTCCCACACAGCTCTATCTCTCCTGAACCCTCCCAGCCACGGTGGAGTCTAGAAGGCAATTTGATCTGCCTCTGCAGGCTTCCCAGTTCAGCCGTGCGACCTTCCAAAGAAAGTCCTTTGTAAACCAACCCTGACTGCTTTCTGCCTTGCTTCACCATCTCTATCTCCAGAGACAACAGGACATATGGAAACATGAGGGGATCCCCTTATCTTGTTCATTAACCAAAGCTTGTTTGAAGAGAAAGGCTGAGATTGATAGGAACTCTGATTTTTTTAATAGTGTAACTCTTAGCATGGACTTCTGCCCTCCCCATGCTTCCCTATTCTACCATTGTTACAATACTATCATGTACAAGCCTTATTAGGATTTTACCAATTTTCCCAGTAATGTCCTTTTCCTATTCCAGAATCTAACCTAGGATCCACATCACATGCAGTTACCATGTCTTCTTGGTCTCCTCCAACCTCCAAATACCTCTGGGTAGGCTCCTTCCTTCTACTCCAGCCAGGTGGCCATTCACATGTTAGGTAAGGCTGAGTTTCTTAGTTGTCTTTGCCTGGTTAGGGCCAACGGAATCTGCAGCTAAATCTTTGCTCCTCGCACACCTCCAATTGCCTGATGGGAGAACTCTGCAACAAAGGGAGCCTAGGGACTTAGACCACAGCTTCAAGCCACAAACACAAGGTCCTTTTGAGATCTCATGCTTTGTCTTTACATTTTTCAGGGATTTTATGTTTTACTCAACACACTATGCATATTTATTTTAATTCCGAAAGAATGCTTCCCTACATTTTATCACAAAACTGACATGCCAGAAAGGTACACCATGTTAATTCCATGGCTTGAAGTCATCGTTGTCATTCCTCTTCATGCTTGAGTCTTGAGAGGATCAAATAGTGCTGTTGGACTGTTGGGATTTCTAAAGCCATCCTAACTAAATGCCACTTGCACCACACTGTTCTGATAGGCAAACGCCCTCCAAGTTACAAACACCTGACTTGCAAGCAAACTTTTGGTTCACATGATTTCTAAGTGGGAAACTGCTTGGATAAACACAACATCCTGGCCACGGATTTGCATAAGTCATCCCAACAAATGGTTCTTTTAATGTCTACAAAAACCCACCACTTTTTCAAGTTGCATACTTTATCCTCCAGCTATGAAATTGCCTTGACGCGGAACTTCCAAGCATAACTATGCAGTCGGGGAAAAAGTCTGATAACAATAGGAAGAAACTAAATGAAAAAGCAAGAACGAACAGAATTCATTGACAAAGCAGGGCCTTTGCTTCGACACTTTGTCCTTCGGCTTCAGAATGCAATTTTCCTACTCAATTTTCTGCTGTTCCCAGGAGGCCATGGATGCGTTGCTTGGATAGAAATGGTAGACTCCAGCTCTGAAAGCAACCGAGTGGTGAGAAGCTCACAGGAAGCCAGCTTCTGCTTTGTTGGAGCCTTTTGTCATGGGGCCCTTTGTAGTCTGACAGTGATCAAAGCCAAGTGCAGGAGAAGGGCAAGGCTCTGCTAGTGAGCTCTACAAAGTGTGTGCCCTGGAATGTCCTTGGAGGGGATAGTTTTGACTGTAGAAGAGTGGAAGGGGGGTTGTATAAATAACCCTAGAGGATACTGCTGTTGAGTTTTGCACTTGCCAGCACCATCATAGAGCTGGGCCATTGTCATTCTTGGTTCTAGCTATGGAAGACCTCCGCTGGGAATAGAAATCTTTCCTTCCCCTCAGGTGGTGTGTTTCTAGTCCTGTGGCTTCCCCTCCTTCAGGTGTCATGCTTGGAGGAGAGTGACGTCATGGATGCAGCAGCCCTGCCCAGGCTCCTTGCAGGTGGAGGTAATTGTGGGTGGAAAATGTGCAGCGCAGGAGAAAACCACCTGTGGTCATGAGAACTTAAAAGGTGGCCTGTGTGGATGACAGTGTTTGAAAAATCTGGCTTCCCTTCTGTCAAGGTGGAATACTTCTCTCTCCTCTCTTAGATTTGGGGTCGTTGGATGCTGCAGTGAAGCCTTGAGGCAGTGTCATGTTCAAAGGGTCCCACCTGGGGGTGTGCCTGGTGCCGAAATAGAAATTGATTCACCTTATGCCACTCCCCGAGCCTCTGAGAGTTCATCTTTCATGTTAGAGGTCTGCAAGCAAGAGCCATCCAGCCAGACGTGGCCCTGGGCCTGGTGGGTTTGGTTGTTGTGGGCCTACCCATTAAGAATATTACTTTTAGGCTTCTGCATGGTTGGGGAAAAGCAAAGGCAGAAGACTATTTTGTGACTCACGAACGTTATTTGAAATTCAAATTTCTGCGTACATGAAAACAGCTTCGTTGGCTCCCGGCCATGCCCATTCAGCGCTGTATTGCTTTTGGGCAGTTGTAACAGAAGCCACGGTTGGCCTGAAAAGCTTCAAATATTTACTCTGTGGCCCTTTATGGAAAAAGTTTGTCAGCCCCTGTTCTGTACCAACTGAAATTCACTTTCGCGAGGCACAGCTAGGAGGTGGGGCACACCGGGGCGAGGGACTGATGTCACACCAAGTGGGGGAGGTGAGCAGCCAGCCGTCTGAGACAGCTTTGGAGGGACACCTGCCCCTGTCACAGGTTGTCTGCTGCCAAAGCTTTGCTTTTCTGCTCTGCTCTGAATTTTGTACATGTTTTTAGTAGAAGGAAGTAGGATCCAGTAAAAATCAGACACATGAGGACACAGAAAACAAGAAGGGACTAGCGGAGGCCCTTCCTAGACAGGCACTTTTCTTCGTCTCAGACTCCTGCTGTCTGCCTCGCTGTCATTCCTGCTTCTGCTTGAAATGAGAACTGGAGGAGGAGGAGGAAGAGGGTCAGAAAGAAATGGAGAGGATTTTAGATGAAAGCTGAGTGTGGGAGTGGTGGAGTGAAAGACCAAGAAGATGTTCAAGCAGGAATGGTGGAAAAAGGAGATTTGCAGAGCAGAGAGAAGGGCCCCATGGAAGGGCTTGGAGCCATGGAAGGTGCCATCCTGCAGTCCCACCGCATATCACCTTTCTCAGAGGAGGCCACGGGGGACCAGAATAATGAGCAAGAAAATAAGGATGTAGAAAGAGGATGGCAGGGAGGCATGCCACCCAAAGTTAATTTTGCTACCTGGAATATGTTAACAAATAGTCTTTAAACTCTTGTTTTGCCACAGGCCTCTCAATTCAAACAAAAGCTTTACATAAGCCTGCTATTAGGTGACATTAAGATAGACACATGGGCTAAAAGTGGCCTGACTTCCAGTCACATACACCCCTGCCACTTCACCAGGTGTTTTCACAGAGTGTAATTCAGGGTTCTGTCTGTCTGTCTGTTTCTCTTTCCTCTCCATCCCTCCCTCTTTTATAAAAGAATAATCACCACTTTCTCACCTAAGGGTGGTTCATTCTGACCTGACAAAAGTTACTTTGAATTCAATTGCTGGGGTGAGGGTTGGGGATGGAACACATCCACGTGTCTGGGGTCTCGTCCACAGCGGACTTCGGTCACTGCTAGAAATGGTTTATAGTTTGGGAATCACAGATGAATACACTGCTTCACATTTCTGAGCTCTGCTGTCACTCTCCCGTGGAACTCAGACACATGAAGTAAAGGGGTAGTTCATGGTGCATATACCGCAGGTGTAGGTTTGTTTCATGTGGTGTTGGGCCACATTTTAGGGCCTCAGACACCAAGCAGAGGAGGACTTTGAATTCCTACTTTTAAAATAACAACATTAGCAGCCCCAGGACTAGTACTCTTGGAGTGAATAGTATTCTTTGTAACCCCAATCCCTGGCCAGATGTGGGTGTATAACGGCAATTGCCATTTGTGTGAAACAGTTCGTGCAAACAATTAAGGATCATTTTATTGGCAGAGTTGCCAGGATGACAACTGGCCTTCCTTTCAGGAGTTTTCCACCCTTGGTCACTCTGCACCACCCTATGGGTCAGCTTGTTAGAAGACCAGTAGATGTGTTTTCTGCAGCCTCCTTGCCATTGACTTGCTCAGACCACACAAACCAACCACGTTAGAAAACACACACACACACAAAAGAAAACACACAGAAGCATGCCCAACACACCACCTCTCTTCACCACAGCTGCAGACACCTTGCCTAATGGAACTCAGAATTCCATGACCTCAAGGCCCCTGTGACTACTTCAAAATGCCCCCAGATGTGGTCACCAATGTGGATTTAGGCCTCGCTCGTTATTTTGATTGAGAAGTGCATTACCAACATTTGTGCTCCGAGAGGACCTTCCACGACCCTGAAAACATCACCTTGCAAATGCACAGGGAGGACCAGCAATGGAAACCTTCCATCGTCCAGCCTCACTGCTCTCCAGTGGCTGAAGGAAGCATTGTGTTTCCCATCAGCTCTACCCTAAAATCAACAGGAAGAAAAATGTTAAACACAAAGTACAAATTATCTTCTATTTACATGAGGAAGTCTTGCCTAAGGAGCCTATTAACATTTAATGTGAGTTCTTCAGAAAAGAACCACATGCCTTCTGGGTAGGCAGATACTGAAATCAACAGATGTTCAGGTTAACTGGGAAATCAGAGCCTCCTGTTGAAAACAGGGCCCGTATAATTCATCTCAAGCACCAGCTACTGCCATGTAGCCACATAAAGCTCCACTAAATACATGAGTCAGGATAAGCAGTAATAACCTGGGAGGTTTATGATCTCTGAAGAACAGTTCTTCACGAAAGGCAGAACTCAGGGGCAAATGCTATTGTCCTTGCATAGGTTGTTGAAATGGGACAAAAATATAAGAAGTGATATCAGCATGAAATGGCTGGTTTTCTTGTACAGAAACTCTATCAACATCTAAGGTGTACTTTGGAGCTACAATAAATCTGATTTGCTCCTGCTAGAGTTTGAATAATTGTCAGATGACGATGGTTTAAATGGATTTTCAGGGTTCCGTATCTCTGTACTGAACTGCAAAAGGATTCTTCCTCCCCTGCTTATGTAAACAAGCCAAGATCATGGTCCTGCCTGAATACTTTAAAAAGGTCAGAGAAATTTAGAAAGATTAAATGCGTTATGATTCTGGAAATAAATTGTTGGGGCAGAGGAATGCTGAGAGCCCAATGCATCTTGTGCAGTGATGGCCAGTTCAGGGGTTGGATAGGGAGGACAGTTGAATGTTGGAAAAGGAGGGGACTTGGAGGCGGGAAGAAGGCCGTAATGTACAAAGTGAAGCAATGGTGGGTTATTGCTTTGCAGTAATTTTGAAGTAATTCCACAAAACAGTGGCAGAAAAGGCTAATGCGAACAGGTGGGAAGGGATTGGCACTGTGAGTGAATGTGGTAACTGAAGGGGTGCCTCCCCAGTAGGACCTAGAGGACACCCTGGGTTTCAAATCAGGCCAGTGTGCTTCTCAGAGGAAGTGAGCTTGAGTTTGAAGAAGTCTTCATGATTTTCAATAACTAGGTAACAAGACTCATAATCCACAGGACAATGGTAACTTTGTAATCCGTAGGAGGACTGCAACCTATGGTAGTAAGGTAGAAAATGCAGAGAAAGGCCAAGGCACATGCAGAATGTGACACATTCAAAGGACTCACAACGCCAGTAGGGGTATGTTGCCCTTTGATAGATCAACCCACTGATAGATCAGTATTTACAGAACAGAAACCTGTCCCTGGGACTGAGCAAGGTGCTGGGAGATGCTAGACAAAGGTCCAGTGAGTTGAAGGGTGAGCTCAGCAAACAGAGTGATTTAACGAACCAAAATGTATATGATAATACATCAGACTATGCATTGCTAATAAGTTCAAGTTAGGGATAAATAACATGAAGTGTCAGTTAATGTTATGAATAGAAAATTCAAAGGAGAAAGTTGGCCGGATTCACCAGAGGGGACAAATTTAGGAAAGGTTTCTCAGGAGGGCGTGTCCGTCGCTCAGTGCCCCTCCGCAGTGTCTGTGGGGAAAGGCACAGCTGGAACCAGGCAGGAGTATTATTTTTATTTTGAATTGTAATAAAATGAACATTACTTAAATATACAAGCTGAACCATTGTCTAGTGTACTGTTGTGGGGAAGGAAAAATACTTCTTTTTCTACCTGTCTAAGGTCTTCTGGCTGGTCTAATAATCCAATTGGCATGAAACAGATTAGCAGGAAAAAACCAAATTTATTACATATGGACATATGGGGGCTCCCGAAGAATATAGGGCCTGGGGGACAAATCGGGCAGTGGGGGATTCTATGCCGGTGTGGACTACGGAGAGAGAGGGGGTCTGGACATCAAAGGGAAAGTAGGTGGATGGGAAAGCAAGCTTGTGGTCAACAAATTGTTGCTGGGCCGCCCAGAGACAATGGGCACAGAAAGTCTAACAAACGGTTTACTTGGTTTCTCCCCATCTGCCACACTTGCTTCATATTATGTTAATTAAAGTGATAGCTCCCTTCCTTTCTGTAAGCAGATTTTCATATCTGAATTCCTTCAGGCAGGTAAGAGGGAGGATCCAAGGCTCTTTCCGGGTTGTTTTGTGTCTTTAAACTAACCAGCTTAAAATAATTACTATCCCAACAAGGTACATTTCAGGGGGGCAGCTGCTGCTTCCCCTGACGATCAGTGGCCTCAGTCAAGTACTACCACACTGTCATGGACCATCACCATCATCTGTCTTCAGACATCTTTCCATCTTGCCAAACAGGCTCTGTGGCCATTAAATGCTAATTCTCCATTTCTCCTCTCCTAACCCCTGGAAAGCCATCCTACTTCCTGTCTCTATTTAAGTACTCTAAGTATCTTGTATGAATAGAATTATACAGTATTTGCTTTTTTCATGACTGGCTGGTTTCACTTAGCCTCGTGTCCTTGGCAAGGCTCGGGCATGTTGTGGCACGTGTCAGAATGGCCCTCCTTTTAAAAACTTAATTAGGGCCCTGGCTGGCGGCACAGTGGACAAGAGGCCCGCCTGCAAACCCAAAGGTCGCTGGTTCGATTCCCTAGTCAGGACACATACCCAGGTTGCAAGCCAGGTCTCCAGCTGGAGGCAGGTGAAAGGCAACCACACATTGATGTCTCTCTCTCCCTCTCTGCCTCTTTCCCTTCTCCTCTCTCTGAAAATAATAAATGAAATCTTTTTTAAAATAAATAAGTAAAAACTTAATTATACTTCATTGTATGTATGTTACAACATTCTATCCACCCCTACATCTGTCAATGGACTCTTGGCTTGCCTCCAGCTTTTAGCTATTGTGAATAATGCTGCTGTGAGCATGGGTGTGCAAATATCTCTTCGAGATGTGGGAGTCGGTTTGATTTTCATAATGAGAGCATGGGCAGGGGTAGGAGCAGTGAGAAAACCAGGCGTTACCTTGGGATCAAAGAGGCAAAACATCTAGCAGGAGGCATTATTCCACAGGGAAGAATTTTCCTCCCTGAAATGCCAATGGTCCCTCATTATGAAACTGAGAAAAGAAGAAATACCATGAAGAGGCCAGTGTCCTAAACCAGGTATCAAGTGATGCAGCCAGCCCTAAACCTTGAAGGAGGCCAGGAAAATAGGTATTGGATATCATAGAAAGACACTTTGTCAAGATCCAAGCTAACACTGTAACTAACTGTGAGTGCCAAGAATGGACAATACAAGCTATCTACGTGACAGGCCATTGATCATTGCTAGCCCTCATTCCTTCTAATTCATTTGCAAAACAGGGTGGTGAAATTTCTCAAGTTTCTATCAGCTCTCCCATTCTGTGGTCTTTGGGCACGAAATTGTTGAGCCTAAAGTGACTGTCACAGCATAAATCAGGATGTTCCACTGCTTAGAATCTCCAGAAAGGCCCTGTCTTTGCCAAGCATGTGAAGTTGGTCATGTTTGACCGGATCATTTCTCACTGTTCTTATGTCAATACTCTTCCTAATTTGCTTTGGAGGAATTTGCTTTTCCAGGGCCACACTCCATATACACAAATATGTTTCTATCAGTTAGCTACTGCTGTATAACAAAGAGCCCCAAAACCTAGTGGCTTACATCTTAAACCTTAAAAGGAAAATCTGTCATTACTTCTCTTGAGCTGTGGGTGGGTTGGGGAGTGTTATTGATTTGGAACAACATAAGTGGATCCCAACCAGGGTCACTCATAGTTTGGGGGCCAACTAGCCAATCAAAAGGGGCTGGCTGGTCTAGGCTGCCCTGCGCTTGTTCTTATTGTTATGGCAGGGTCTCAGGAGAGCAGAAGCACATGAAGTTTTTTAAGGACTAAACTTGGAACAGCTACACTGTCATTTCTGACACATTTTATTAGGAAACAATGAGATCAGACTCCATCTCTCCATGGGAAGAGCTACAAAGTCACATTTCGACAGATGTGATTAGAGAGAGGAATAGGATATTTGAGCCATTTTTGCAACCCATCTACTATCAAACCTAACCTATCCTCTAGTCTACCCCTTTTAGGATACCACTAAATGGCAGGTAGTCATAGTTCACCAATCAAGAAGATGACTTTTTCAAGGATTCGGATGACTAAGTCTTTAATCTTGGGATCTGTGGTTAGTGTAATACAGGGCTTAAGGGAAGCCCTCTAGAAATATTGGTTAAAATGATCATTTCCACTAATTTGCAAAGACATTTTAATGCGTACCATGGAAAATGTCTCTCCTACCTTTTCTTCTCTAAGAGTTAATTCACTGTGAGCCTTGGTCATGGCCATCAGCAGAGGAGAACAGGCATAGTACCTGACCTCACTCCCGACAAAGTAGGGAGCAGTCCACATGCAGACTTTGAGATGAGCCTGTTATCAAAGGGACAAACCAGGCATTCCAATACATCGGGAGTTGGAACAAGGCTTCGAACACCTCAAAAGCTTGGCAGCTGACAGCTTTATATTCCGTAACATAAGAGGCCCAACAATGCAAGTAATAGAAGGCTAGTGACTACAGCTGTCCCTCCTCCACCCTCACTAGGTTCCCACCCTCTCTCCCACCCATCAGACCTAAATCATTTTGACTATTACACTTCTCCCAACACACACACACACACACACACAAACACACACTTTCCCCAGTTATCTACTGATTAAAGTGTGAAAAAAGTGTCCTTCAACATTCAGCCAAACTAAGGTGTTTTAAAAGAAAACTTTCAGGGAGAAACAAACCACTAAGAGAACAAAAATAAAACATGGAGTCTAGGAAAAGACGAGTTTAATAGCCTAGGCTTCTGAGCCCAGTTGAACTCAGTTTACTGAACTTGACAAGTTCCATCGGCAGGCACCACTTACTTCCCTTCACTGGGTGGGGAGGGAGGGCTTACCAGCACTGAGATGCTTGCAGGTAAAAAGTGGTCGCCTCCATTGGGGCTCCAGCTGAGGCAGCCAGCTCAGTTACCTACCCCCTTTCCCTCTGACGATTGGCCCCGGCTACAGGGGTACTCACCTCAAACACAACACAACACCACAAAAAACACCGGTTCGTGTAACGCCATTCACCACCAAACTTCTTAAAAAACAAAGCTACCCTCCCTGCCTTCCCTCCACTTGACCACCGGCCACTCACTCTTTATCCCAGTGCGCCTTGGCGTCCGCCCCACATGGGGTAAAGCTGCTCCCAGAAGGCCAGCCACCACCTCCGGATTGCCAAATGCGGCTCCCAGGCCTCTGTGCCTGTTCTTTGACCCCGTTGACCAATTCTTCACTCTTGAACGTACTTTCCCTTGCTTTCTACAATATACTCCTTCCCGTTAAACTACCAGAGAACACTTCTGTTCAAGTTTCAAAACTGACTTGAAAGGGCTAATAAATAATAGGAGTTTCAATCACAGGCCTCTTCCTACCTCTCTGAACATTCTCTGCCTCTGGTTTTCTCTCTGCTTTTCTTCTTTTTTGGTGATGAGTACATTAACTTGTTTATTCAATGTCATTATTCTACCTGCATTTATATCCCTTTTCCCCCAAATTTCTTCCGCTCCCATAGCTCCAATTGTCAGTTCGTGACCAGAAGACTTGTGAATTGACCTCCCGCTCCCCGCTGCCTGCCGTCCACTGCTGCATTCTCGGACGGGCTTATTCTCACTGCTCCATTTGCCTGGAGGGGTAAGTGGAAAGGGTGACTTACCACCTCTTTTGCAGTCCCAGGGTTTTTCATTTAAAAGTATATTCTTTAATTTGAGTGATATTGCTTTGATCTCCCCAATCAGAGTTCATCAGTCCTTCTATGAACCACTCTAATCCTGTGTCACTCTTGTCTTTTAAGGCCTCCCATAACATGTCATGCACATTCACTCCTGTATGCTCCTAAGATGACTACTACTAGCGTGTAAGTTCTCTGAGCACAGAAATCAATTTTGAATTCTTGTTCTGTTATTTGGCATAATAATGCCTTGCATTAATTCAGTCACACGTTCATGTATTTTCACCAAGAAGTTTTTACTGACCACATACTTGGGCTAGATAAAATATTGAGCATTGGAAGTACAATGATGACCAAGACAGAGAGTCCCTGCCCTCCAGGGACAAGTTGTAGAAAATAGCCACATGGAAGGAAACAAACAGGATATAAGTGCAGATAGTATCAAGAACCATGAAGAAAAAAATAAAATGGGATGGATACTAATGCAGAAGAGTCAATATTATATAAGTTCAGAGGGCTTTCTGACATTTAAGAACTAAATGATGAGTGGATAAGGTGCTGGCCTGTGAACCCAAAGGTCACTGGTTCAATTCCCAGCCAGGTCACATAACCAGGTTGCAAGCCAGGTCCAGAGCTGGAGGCAGGTGAAAGGCAGCCATACATTGATCTCTCTCTCTCTCTCTGCCTCTTTCTTCCCCTATCTCTAAAAATAATAAATAAAATCTTTTTTTAAAAAAGAACTAAATGATGAGAACAAGCAAACCACAAAAAGATCTTTATTTTTTTTAAGATTTTTATTCATTATTTTTAGAGAAAGAGGAAGGGAGAGAGGCAGAGAGGGAGAGAAACATCATTATATGGTTGCCTTTCACCTGCCTCCAGCTACAAACCTGGCTGGAGACCTGGCTTGCAACCTGGTTATGTGCTCTGGCTGGGGAATCGAACCAGTGACCTTTGGATTCGCAGGCCAGCACCTCATCCACTGTGCCACCAGCCAGGGCAAGATCTTTATTTTTAATGCAATAGAAATGATGTTATCTAAATTCCAGTTCTGGCTACTGTGTGAAGAAGGAGAGACCCACAGTAGACTAGCTAAGAGACAGTGTAGGACCCTAGATAAGAAATAATGGTAATTTGTATTGATAATCGATTTCAGAGTTAGCACAACAGAATTTGCCCTGGATAAGACAGGGTGTGAGAAGAAGTTATCACAGTAGTGACTCAATGAAAGTTTATTGATTGGCTGATGGTTTATGAGTTCAAGGTTTTCCAAGGCAAGTAATCTTCTAAGATCCTACCAATACGGTTTAACAGTAGCATCACCCCAACAAAAATGTGTTAGGCAGACATGTATGTGAGATTCCCACCAAGACAGGAAGTGGTGTTTCTATCTCAGCCAAAGTCCAAATGCTACAGCCCCACTCCCATTCTTTTAAAAAATTGTATTTTAAGAAAAGAATTAAGCATTTTAAAGCAAACTTAAAGAAAATGTAGAATAAAATCTGTGGATATGTATATGTAGAGAAATCTAACTCCGTCTTACTGAGTGACCTGTTTATGTTCCTAGCCACACAAAGCCCTCAGGCTCTTTAAATAAATTGCCAGTTTAGCCTGTCAGTCAGCAATTCCTTCACCAGTGATTAGAAGTAACTCTGCTTTGAGCAGCTCATAAATGCACCTTTTAGTAGCTTTCTAATGTTGTGGGAGTTTCCCCCACAAGTGAACAATTTTGTTCAAAAAGCTCTTAATGGACCCCAACACATCTGTTATCACAAGAAAAAATAAATAAAAATGCTTAGAGGGAAAAATATTAGCAACTTGAGAAAAAATTTAAAGTAAGAGTTCAATTTGTAGTAGTTTTCAAAGCTCACAAAGCCTACAGATATTATACTTTTGGCCACTTTTGCATTGACTCTTCCCACAATAACTGGCCCTGTCTCTTCTCTCCCATAGCCACCTTCAATTTCATTATATATACACACACACACACACACACACACATTTGGCTAATTGACTTTTTGTAGTTTTTATAGATAATTTTAGACTTATAGAAGAGTATCAAAGTAGCAGTTTCTATATGCCATTCCTCCAGTTTTCTCAAATGTTGACATTGTACATAACCATAGAACAGTTATGAAAACCAAGACATTAATCATAACACAATTCTTTTAATTAAAAAACAATTCATTCGAAGTTTACCAATTTATTTCAAGACAAATGCAGTATAAACACAAAATAGTCTAGTCTCAGAATTCCTAACACCTATCCCTATGAGAAACAAATTTACCAACTACAGTTCAGTGTTTATATACACTTCATTTATCTTCAGCCTTACAGTTTTCAGTCAAAACACTGTTTCCCAAAGTTACTTCCATCTGCTCCTTTATTTTCATTCCCTTCTGTTTGTTTGGGGTTTTTTTCTTTTTATTTATCTGTTGTATTTTGTGAGCTAGAAGCAAGCCACAGTTCTGACCCTCCAGGGAATAAGATCCCCAAGGGCAGTTTTTCTTACATATCCTATAGTTTTATCCAAGCACTAAGAATAAATAACATCACAAACTTGGTTAATTAGGTCATATTTGTGTTTAACTGGTTAATCTTTTTTCTTAATTTATTTTTATTGTTGTTATATTACATTCATCTCACTCCCATTTTTCCCTCTCTGCTCTTCCCTTCCCCATCCTCCTTATTCCCCCCCACCACAGTCCATCCCATATATTGTCCGTGTCCATGGGTCATCCATGTTACTTCCTTGACTAAGGAAGTAACTGTTCCCCTTCTTTGCCTTCTTCTCCCCTTCCCACCTCCCCCTCCGCTCTGCACACTGAAAGTGTCTTCCTTGTGTTCATGTCTCTGGTTTTGTTTTGTTGGCTTGTTTGTTTGTTCATTAGTCTCCTGTATTATGGTTATTCTTTTTTTTTTTTAACTCAGTCTGATAATAGAAAAATCAAAATGGCCACACTATAACCCAGCAATCCAGTCACTTCAATTCTTTTGACCACTGAACCATTTCCCTAAACAATTGCCTTGATTCTATGGAACCTGACTCTGGGCACTTCCATGCAGAAAACACCCAGAGGCTACAATTGCCCTCCCACAGCAGAGAAACTCTATATTGGTCCTTCCTTTACTATTAACTCCTTCTTAGGTCAAACTGAGAGAGACTAGAAGAAGGCAGGTCTTCTAAGAGCTACTCCCGTGTGTGTGGGGTGGGGGGGCTTATTTATTTTCTTGGCCCACACTCACTTCATTTAGGTATTGGACATGCAAACTAGAACTAATTTTTATGACCATATAAGCCAGGACCATGATGAATTTTAACATGCATACTTTCTAAATTATACACTAGGATAGATATGATTATCCCTACATTTATTTATCCATCACCGTCCTTGTGGGAAAACAGAGGCAACATATTTGGAGATTATTTCCAAGTCTTCTAGGATCAGAACCCTGCCAGAATGAAAGGGAAAACAACCCCCCTTAGAGAAAGCAGCAGGCTGAACAAGGGCCAGTGGTACCAGGCCATGATGCCTTGCAGGGCAGGGCAGAAGCAGGGGGAGGGTGAGTTCCTCCATTAAACCAGAGGTAGGTTTAGATGAGAAGACTCTGTGGAGCATCAAACTGGCCATTAGATGGGAAGTTGCAGCTATAATATGCCACATAGAGATCATGAAAACATAGCTCTGAGCAGTTCTCTCACTCACTGATCTGCACCATGACTAACTATGGGCTCAGCCCTGCACGTAGAAGGGTATGAAAGAAATATAAGAGACATCCTTGCTTTCCAAAGGCCTTGGAGACTCACCATCTGCTTTCTTCATGGTCTGCCACCAGGTCTTGATAGGAAACAGCCTTGATTAGAAGGCTCAACCTCTCTGAAAGACCAGCAGAGATAACCATTAGTAAAGTCTAAATCTGGCTTGTATAGGTCTTGGGTATGTTTTCTTGCTCTTCCTGAGATATAAGGATCAGAGGCCATGTGGCGGAACTTGACAAAATGTGAGCATTTCTGGAAGCAGTTGCCATCTGAAGGGCTATATAGTGTCTTCCTAGGTCAAGTGATGTTAAAAGTAACAGCAACGCCATCAAAGATAACCTGACTTTTGTAGCTGAAATAACGGAAGAAACCGAACAATTCCCTGTGGAGGGAAGCAAGAGTAGCAGTCAGCTTCAGCCAGCAGCTCGATATTCTTGCGCTGACTGTTGGGCTGCATTACTTCTCCCACCAGCAGCTTGATCTGGAGCTCATTTGCTGACTTTCACATCCCTGCCCAGCTGGTCCAGACCCTGGCTCCTGTCTCTTCCGCAGCCTCTGCGCCAGTCCTGACCCTGAGGATCAGCATCGGCACCAGCCTTCCATTCGCAAAGGCTAATGAGCAAGAAATGAGAGACTTAGAAAACAATTCTCGCCTGCCTCTTTCCCTCCTCCAAGAAACCTTTTCTTGCCCCTTACTTTTGACTGATTTTAGTCATCCTTAGATTACACAAAAAAGACTCATGGGATTTTTTAAACCAATAACTCAATTAAATAGGTAAAGAACTGTTCCTGTGCATTTTCTAAGTCTGATAGAGAAATCTGTTAAGATGTTCCCTATAGAAGCCAAAAAGATTTCCATTTCTAATGGGGGATTTTTCATCACCATTAAAATTTATAGCAAGGATACCTTACATCTCATTCTGGGTCAGGCATCCTCTACTAGACAGCCGATGAAGAAGTCTAGCTATTGAGTACTATTGTGTTTTGGAACACTAGGGACACAAAATGGCTCACACTGAGATTCAGATTTGCTTGAGATGGTGTGATTACTCTGTATACATGGCTGCATCCAAGATTTTTTTCTGCACATGACTTGAAATGACTTCCCAATCACTATACCCTATCAGCTCTCCTATAACAGCTCTACCACCTTCCCATATTAAAATCCACTGGCTGCAGTTACAACTTTTAGAAAGTGAGAGTAGCTAAACAAAAGTGTCCCTTGGCTATCCCCAGCCAGAGGAATAGCTGGTTAGAACTGATTAGGTCAGATGCCTTCCGTTCCAAGGTCATATACAATGCAACTCCTTCCCATGTTCTCTCCAGGGATGGAGCAAAAAGTTCACATGTCTAACCACCTCTGGAATTCCAGCTGGTGCACATCAAAGATGTTGGCCATGTTCAGATCATTGAGTCTTCTTCCTCTTTCTCTGTAGAGATGCAAATGCACCTCCACAATGGTGTAGCATTATGCTATTGAAAACAGATAAAACATCATTTGGCTCAGACACTACTAGTTGAAGTTTCAGGAATCATCTTACCAGAGGCAAATGTATGGGAAAATGGTGATATAAATTACTCCCACGTACAAGGAATGAGGGTCTTAACAGAATCACATTTCAAGGAATGGCTAAGGAGACCCATTTTCAAAGACATGGAAAGGGTTGAGGGAAATCATAGGTGGTTTCCTGAGGGATAGGAAGGAGGAGGAAAGAAGGAAGGTGGCAGTGACTAGAACCCATAAAAAGCTTAAATCAGGACTTAAATCAGAAAAAGCTTAAATCAGACTGAGTACTCTCCAGGTGGCCTGGAAGCCACAGCCACCGTCAGCCAAATGGGGAGCAAGCTGGGGGAAAAAATACCCAAGCTACTCTCTCTTCTTGGCCTCTGGTGTCTCATCCACTTCCCGCACTGGGTGAATCCAGCTGGGAGCCGGAAAATAGAGGAAGGTGGTGGATGCAATCCACGCAGGTCAGCTCCCTGGGCTAGAGCATGATGGAGGGGTGAACAAAGGTGCTGGAGGTGCAAACAGAAATTATGCAGCACAGATGAGACGGAGGAAAATCCCACTCCATCTGAATTCAGCTTCCCTCTTGTTCACCACCTACCTTTCCGATCTCTCCAATGGCAATTAATGACATAACTTCTTCCTGCAAACACACAAACTGCAAAGCTTTCGCATCTACTGGAAGGGTGTACTGGTTCTCTTCCCCCAGGAGTTAGTTTATTTCTAAAGAAAGCATTTATTTTGCATTCAATCTCAGGACTTGAAAAACTTTCATTTTATAAGAACATTTTCTCAAATAAATAAATGAGGATTTAATCATTTGTTTAAAGTAAATGAACACCCCTGGCTGTGAATAAGGCACCAGCCTTTGAATCCAAAGGTCGCTGGTTCGATTCCCCAGCCAGGGCACATAACCAGGTTGCAAGCCAGGTCTCCAGCCAGGTCTGTAGCTGGAGGCAGGTGAAAGGCAACCATGCATTGATGTCTCTCACCCTGTCTGCCTCTCTTCCTTCCCCTCTCTCTATAAATAATAAGTAAAATCTTTTTTTTTAAAGTGTGACTATCCTGTGAGGTCAGTAGATGTGAATATGACTCATTTTCAATGGTTGCATTATATGCTATAGTACTTACGTATAATGACTTACTCGACAATGTGTTTGGCATTATATACAGCACTCTAATGGGATCATTCTAGGTCATTCTAAACTCTCTCAGACTGGGAGGATAGTTGAATTAGCCAGGAAATTAAACAGCTACAAACTTAAACAGCATTCATCTAGCAACACATGGATATGCCAGACCACATTGGGTTACAACATGGTTATTGCATTTGCCTGTCTTAGGGCCATTCACTTTGGGACAGTTCAATTTCCTCTTAGCTTCTTGACACTTGGCTATTGGTTACTGTTTAACAGGAACCATGTCAGCTGCGTGGCACTGCCTGGAAAGGGATGGGTAGCATGTTTCTGGCAGGATAGGAGGGAAACTCGTATTTAGCTTCTTTCTTCTGTTTCCTTCTGTTAGTTCTTTGTTTCAACCAGGAAGAAAACTTGAGGCTTCAAGGCTTCTTTTTGGTGATGGTGTATCAAAAGGGCACCTGAACTAATAAGCAAAACAGAGAGTCATAGATGGAGAGCAGATGACAGGTAGTCGGGGGGTGGTGGAGGGATTGAGCATAAAGAAAAAGGGACTCATGGGCATGGACAGTGTTATACTGATTGCTAGAGAAAGTTGGGTAGAAGGGGACTAAATGGTAATGGAAAAAAGTACAATAAAGATTCAATTTTTTTAGAAAGAAGACCATCGCATAAATTGAGATAGCTCAGTTTGGGTTTACAGGCACTTCTGCCAAATTAAAATCTGGGTTTTCCTCCCTCATGAGGAAAAGAAAAGGAATTTTTGTTTTCAGGTCTGTCTTAATGCAGCCATGAAACGAAGGAGCAATTGAACATCTCTCTCTTCCAGCTGCCACTGTGGAGAAAAAATAGGAAAGAAAGATTGAGCATTACAGAATTACTTCCCTATAGTTTCTATAGGATGCTAAATTTGATGTTGAAAGAAACAATAAAAATACAATGGCAGGTCCACTGGGCAAAAGTTTCAGATTAAATTTGAAGTAGATGATAAAATGGGAATAACAGAGGGGAGAGAAGACACAAGAACTGTAATTTTATAAAATAAATCCTGGGCACTCTATTTCTTCAGACTCTTGGTGCTTTGATGAGTTATAATGACTTCACTTGTCAGTGCTCTTGTTGTCTGTCTGATAATAACGAGTGGTGGATGAACAGGGTATTCAATAGCAATCTATTTCAGCTAAAAATGCCAGAAAATCCATACCAGACTTCCTAGTGTATGCAACAGGGGGAATAAATGCATAGAATAGAAGAGAACTCTGAGTAGGGAATTAAAAGTCTGTGTCATAGTACCACCCGGTCCACACAATAATACTCCACTCACATCGCAGCAGTTTACTGATACAAGCATGAAGTTGGCTATATTTCATATGGAAATTATATATTTTTAAGTGCAAGATGAGTTTCAAATGCCAGTCCTTCAAAGAAGAGAAACAATGCATATCATTCTGCATATGTGAGATGTTCCATTTGGATCCTTCACTGATTTTTTAACCATTTTCTAGTGGTATTTCTTGATCCATATGATTTTATCTCAGATACTGCAACGTGCTAGTTTTTTCACACTCGAAACCCTAGGATGAGTGCAGGTAAGGAAATGTATGTCTGAGAGACCTGTCACCCAAATACTACTACTTAAATTAGAATTTATAACAGGGAAAAATAAATTTTATAAGAGATATGCCTTCTTAAACCTTTAGGTAAATTGATTTGCATTTTTACATAGAGTTTATAGCTCTTCATTTATTTTAAATTCCAATGCCTTGGTTTTGAGATTAGTTCATGGCTTTCAACTTGAGCACACTCTTCAAAAGGAGCACAAGGGCATGCATTCATCAAAGCCATAAACAACATTTTCCTTTTCTTGACGTATATGCTCTATTTTAAGGTAGAGGGAGGGACAGAAACTTAACTGCATTTCAAAACACTTGGACACTTGATCAGTATGTACAGAGGTTTGCCCCCTACATTGTATATAGGGTTTTGTGTTTTTTTTTTTAGATTATGTTTTGGTAGGAGTGGATCCAGATGAACTATATAGTAAAGGAATGTTAGAGAAGGAAGGAACCCTGGGGAGGGTTAAGACTCAAAGCCAACCCAACCTACATTCCTTCTAAATTTTCCTGGAGAATGGAGGAGCCTTACCTAATGTCACATTCATATGTAGCACGGCCCCTGTCTTCTGTCACGTAAGACATTTGGGAAGGATGTATCACACGCATATAAAAGTACCAACTTAGAGTCAGGCAAATCCACCTTAAAATCCCTGCTAAACTGGCCAGCTAAATAACCTTGAGAAAGTTCCCCAAACCTCTCTAAAATGCAGTAAAACTCTGCATCTAAAATTAGAGCTATGCTGAGTTGTAATGTGAATTATATGAGATGGTCAATGTAATAGGTCATTGAACATAGAAAACAAACTAACACAAAATATATAAATCCACTATGCAAAAATTTCCAATGGTATTATAATGCAGTGAAAATAACCTGCTTAGCATTAAATTTGAATGGAGTTTTATCGAGAAATATTTTCGACTCTTTAACTTATATTTGTGAACTTCATTCATTGCACAGAGTATAACATTGAACCCCCACATACATACCCGAGGTCCCTGTATAAAACCAAGACATTCTGAGTAAGGTATTTGTACGTGGAAAGGTAGATGATCTCATGCATGCATCTGCAGGGTGAATGAACAAATCATAGATACACACAGACATGACTGAAACAGTGAAGGGAACTTGCCCTCTTGATTTATCCATTTTTTATTAATTGAATCTGAATCTGTTAAAATCAGATTTTGACACCCTCAATGAATAAGTCATCATTTAAACAGAAACAAATGAAACAAAAAGTCCTAAATCAGACTTCGAGTTGGATGGATCCAGCTAAGTTCTAAGAACTCCAAACTTGAACACCAAACACATTTTTGCAAACTATAGCCAATAAGATGTCAATCAACAATTATAGCCAGCTGGCATTGAAGTAACTGTTTTCAGCTGATAGGCAAATTGTATTTGGGTCAGAGAAAAAGCCAAGTCCCTGAAGATTCTCTCATGGCATTCCAAAGAGCAATGGCTCCAATGTTCAGATGAGGGCCCCTCACTCTAGGCATTCTTGTAAATAAATCACCTGAAATACATCCAGACAGCAGTGACTCTTGTTGGTGCAAGCTTTTAAGCAGTGCTTCAAGTTCTTCAAAAGCAGTACTTTTAAAGTGAAAAGAACTTTTCTCTCCTGCAAGTTGTTCTCTTAATTCAAATGCTCTCCCATTTCAAGTTGTCTGAGAAGCAGAAGCCAGGATGGAATTAAGTGCTGCAGGATTTTTTGGAGGAAACACCTGTGAAAGATGTAGGGGAGAGGGGGCAGAACAGGCAAGGAGAATGTCACACCATGACACATGTCTAGTACCTGTGTAAGGAGGGAGGAAGGAGGGGTGACCACGTAGCAGAAGCCTCAGACGGTAGTGGTGTGTCCCTCCATCAAGTCTGCAGGGATCCCCTGAGCACAGGTTGCCCTTTAGAAGAGTCTGGTACCAGGGTGGACCCAGATCAGTTCTAGGAGCCAGTTGCTGGTTGGGAGCAGCAAGTGTGGCCTTGGTGTGGACATTCTGGTGGATCCAAAGGCGTGGTCCTGGAGGTTGCCTGCCAGCCCCAGCTCCTACCCAAGCTCTCTGGAAAGGAGAGCTGAGCCGTGCACCTCTGCAGCTGCCATAGAAGCCTTCCTAAAGGAATACCCACAGAGGTTCTCTAACTGGACTTCTAGTAAAGATAAGAGGGTTACTTAGGAATGATTGAAACAAGAATCACATGTCATTTACTGGACAGAGGATGATTGGCAATGAAATAGAGCAACAGTTGCATATAGGAATTGGTAAAAACCTTTTGCCTAGCATAGCTTAAATAATTGATTTTGCTGTGGTCATTCAAATTTCCTTCTTAGCTAGTTTATAGTACAAATTTCGTTCATCCTTTTTGTCTAAGTTTCATGCAGTTTTAGATTGAAATGGCTTTCCCATTAAATAATTGACCATGTTAATAAATAATACATCAAAATGGATCAGTACAAAATTCTTATTGTGACTCTCTACATTATTTCAATAACTTGATGACACTGAATTTCATAGAACTTACAGAGGATCTTCTTCCTTCTTTGACAATTGCTGTTGTGGGGAGTGATGAGTTCTTGTATAAGATTCTGCAGAACTCCACTCTTTCTGAGTTGCTTCTGGTGTTCTAAATGAGCAGGTGGGTTTTAAGCTCCTGGCTTTGGGAGGAACAGTAGCTTTAGGGATTGAGTCTGAAAAGAAGCAAACTACAGTCTGCCACACTTTGCTTCTGTACAACATGCTGAAGCTCTCACTGCAACAGCCCAGGGTGTTCCTATCCATTTCATAACCAAGTGAAAACTCTACCATTATAGTCTCCAGACTATTTGACCAGCCTGGTATCCTGTCCAGGATATATAGAATTTGTATTTTTAAAAGAATCATCTCAAAATTTCCAGTCAAAATTACAACTAAATTATAGAACAATCCTCATTCAGAACCATCAGAAATTGAGTTGAATGGAAGTCTGACAACTACAGAATTAAAGAAACCACATCCTTTCAGCTGCGTAGTATTCCATTGTATAAATGCACCAGTTTTTTGATCCATTCATCCACTGATGGGCACTCAGGCTATTTCTAGCACTTGGCTATTGTGAATAGCACTGCTATGAACATAAAGATACAGAGGTTCTTCTAAATTGGTGTTTCAGGATCCTTAGGATATAATCCTAGCAGTGGAATTGCTGGGTCAAAAGGCAATTCTATTTTTAGTTTTTTGAGAAAATTCCATACTGCTTCCATAGTGGCTACACCAGTCTACATTCCCACCAACAATGCACAAGGGTTCCCTTTTCTCCACATTCTCACCAGCACTTGTTTGTTATCCCATCCATGTTGTCACAAAAAGTAGGAGTTTCTTCTTCCTCCTACCTTTTGCGACAACATGGATAGAACTGGAGAGTATTATGCTTAATGAAATAAGCCAGTCAGTGAAAGAAAAATACCATATGATTGCACTCAATGCAGGAGACTAATGAACAAAACAAACAAAGAAGCAAAATAGAACCAGAGGCATGGAAACAAGGAACAGACTTTCAGTGTGCAGAGGGGAGGAGGGAGGGGAACAGGTTAGTGAAGGGACTAGTATGAATGACCCATGGACACGAACAACATGTATGATTGACTGTGGGAGAGAGGATAGGAAGGGTGGAGCAGGGGAGATAAGTGGGGGGGAGGGGAATGGGATAAATGTAATACAACAGTGAATTAATTTTAAAAAAAGGAACCACACCCATCCAGACTGGTAGGAAGGGGGAAGATGCTGAAACAGCTGGTCCCACATTCAATTGTGGTGGATAAAAATTTAGGGGGGATATCTTGGGAGCAAGGAGTCCCAGCCCTGTACCAGTCCCTCCATCCCAGGGATCCAGTGCTAGGAATATAAGTCCCCATAACTCCTGGCTGCAAAAACTAGAAAGGATTGAGTCAGTGGAAGAATTCTGGAAATATAAGCAGTTTCTCTTAAAGAAAATACACATGAACTTAGTCTCAGTCCCTCTGAGCTCCAACACTGGGGTAGCAGCTTAAGTCACCAGTAGCATAGAAGAAGTGTCTGGCATCAAGATGGGAGCTGGGGGATAGGTTTCTCCTGGAAAGAAAGGAGGGCAGAGGCCATCGTCCCTTGTCTGAACCTTCCCCCCAATAGAGCCACAGAGCTGGCAGGCAGGTGCCATACCTGAGACTCCATTAACCTGGCTAACACTGTTTGCCTTGCCCTGGAGATCCCCTGAGGCTCCATCCCGCCCAACTTAAAGCTGTTAACAATAGATTTTCCATATGAATGGCTGGTCTTGGCTCTTGTTTCACAATTTCCTAAATCCTTTCAAATAAGCAACAGCTGCCTCAGTGAGCCCTCAGCCCCTGTTGTACCTCATGCTAAGTGGCCCCTGGCATGGCACTAGGGAGCAGCTAGCCTAGATTCACAACTTGGCCTCAACTGGGAATCTTCAAGCCCAACAAAAGTTGCAGCCATTTCATACTGCTTTACAGCTCAGGCAGGGTGGCCCCAGGCAAGACACAGAAGGACGGTGACTGTGGCCTGCACCACCCAGGAAACCCCAGGGCCAACACACTCAGTGGACAGCTACAGACCACATCAGAGCACCAGCACCCTGCCCCTGCACAGCTGATTCTCCAAGAAGGGCACAGGTTGATGGTCAGTGGTCACAGCCAGTCCTTGCAGCTGACTGGCCTGGGAAAATCCCTCCCATTGATCAGCCAACAGCAATCAAGACTCAACTACAAGAGGAGGGTGTATTCAGCCCACACGACAAAGGGCACGCCTGGAGTACCCAGCTTCAGTGACAGGGGAGACTGTGCCACTGGACCCTATAGGACACCTACTACATTAAGCTATATTACCAAGACAGAGAGTCATAGCAGCTCTACCTAATACATAGAAACAAACATGGGGGCGGGGCTGTCAAAATGAAGAGACAAAGAAGCATGGCTATTACAGAAAATAAAATAGCTAAATGAAATGTCGATAATCTATCAGATGCGGAGTTCAAAACAATGGTTATCAGGAAGCTCAAGGAACTTAATGAGGACCTCAACAGCATAAAAGTGATACAGTCAGAAACTAAGGATATACTAATTGAAATAGAGAACAATTTACAGGGAAACAACAGTAGAGTGGATGAAGCCAAGAATCAAATCAATGATCTGGATCATAAGGAAGCAAAATACAACCAATCAGAACAAAAAGAAGAAAAAAGGAGTCCAAAAAAAAAAGTATATGCAGCCTCTGTGACACTTCAAGCATCCCAACGTTTGCATCACAAGGTGCTAGAAGAAGAGAAAGAGCAAGAAATTGGAAATCTCTTTGAAAAATAATGAAAGAAAAGTTCCCTAATTAGGTGAAGGAAATAGACACACACAGGAAGCACAGAGTCCCAAACAAGATGGATGCAAAGAGGCCCACTCCAAGACATCTCAAAACTAAAATTTCAAAGGTTAAAGATAACGAATCCTAAAAGCAACTTGAGAAAAGCAATTAGTTGCCTTCAGGGGAGTTCTCATAAGACCATCAGCTGATTTCTCAAAAGAAACTTTGCAGGCTAGAAGGGATTGGCAAGAAATATTCAGTCATGAGAAGAAGGGACCTACAGCCAGAAAAGATATTATTTAGAATCAAAGGGCAGATAAAGAGCTTAGGGGAAAAAAACAAACTAAAGGAGTTCATCATCACCAAATCACTATTATATGGAATGCTAAAGGGACTTGTTTAAGAAAAAGATGAAGATCAAAACAATGAACAATAAAATGGCAATAAATACATATCTATCAACAATTGAATCTAGAAAACAAGTGAAGCAAACAAGAAGAATGGAAACAGAATCATGGATATAGAGAGCATTTTGATAGTTGCCAGAGAGGCAGGGCATTTGGGGGAATGGATGAAGGAATGAGGGGATTAAGAAGTACAAATAAAGGTAGATACAGAATAGGCATGAAGATGAAAAGTGGAGTATAAGAAATGGAGTAGCCAAAGAACTTATATGACTCATGGACATGAACAATGGTGGGGGGATTGCCTGAAAGAGTGGGAGGAGGGGGGCAAAGGGTGAAAAATTGGGACAAATGTCATAGGATAATCAATAAAATGTAGTTAAAAAACTAAAATCTTTAAAAAATAAAATTAAAAGAATCATCTTAAGCTTCCAACAAAACCTCTATTAAGGTGAATGTAAACTTTGGATAGAAATTTCAGGATAACAAAACATTTTCATATGCAGGGCATTCAAGCAGAAAAGCTGTTATATCTTCTTTGAAGTCCTCTAGGTAGCAATAATTATACAGTTTCTCCTTAATAAATCCTGTGCCTAGATGAATTAACACAATACAGGTTACCTCCTGAGTTAAACTTTTACCTTGATAGCATAATCGAACCTTAACCTACAATATGCCAAGAATTCTGGCAAGTCCTGCACAGGAAAGAAGATGTGACTTCTCTGTGGCTTATGAGACAATACTGGGCCAAGCACAGAGATAGGATGCCAGCACCCAGAAGAAAGAAAGAAAATGACCTATAGTAGGAATTGGAATAGCGACCAGTCTTATTCCACTTTGTTCTTTCCTCATAATACACAAATCAGTTGGGTTTAGATGAACAAAAGGGAGGCCTTGTAGGAATTTTAGCCCAGATTCATTCTCTGTGACTCATTTGTGTTTGAATGGTATTAGGACATCTCAAGAAAAGTTGGGTCAATAATGATGTAAAAATTTAACGTAAACAATTCTTATTGAAAGCAAAGCTCTCTAATCTATTGCTTTGTGTTTTTCATGGAAGATGGCTTTCAGCCTCCTCCGCCTGGAGGGTTTATCCCAGCAGGTGGACCATCTACAGCTCAGCAATCCTACCTCTTTCTTAAACTGAAGCAGATGTATTACTTTCATCTTGATAGAAATCATTCCTCTTTAAAAAAATTACAGAGGTTGTCCTTGTTCATTGAAAAAATATCTAATAAAACAGGAGCATATAAAAAGTGAGTTTTCCTTCATTTATCAAAATTCTGTGAGTTCGTAAGTATACACCTTTACAAGTGGAATTTCTGTGTAAAAGGATACATAAATGTAGATTTTATAGGTATGCCAAATTGTTCTGAAAATAAAGTTTACCTATTTACCTTTTCAATCAACGTTGAATAAGAAAGATACCCTGACAAATAATGTATACTATTAACATATTTTATCTTTTCCCAATTTGATAGATGAAAACATTCGATGGCAGCAGGAAATTTGACATTGGATAATAAACACATAATAAAATATATAGATGATGCATTATAGAATTGTACACTTAAAACCTATCAAATTTTATTAACCATCACCCCCAATAAAATTAATTTTAAGTTTTGTATTATTTTTATTTAACTTTTTAGCAGGGAATGAATTTGAGCATCTTATCCAATGTTTATAATAATTTTTTTCTTCTGTCTCCTTTTAACTAACTTTGAAATATCTATTTTGCTATTGAGTTATTTGTCTAAACTTTTATAAATCAGTTTTTAATATCTTATATACTACATTTTTCTTCTGTTTTTATCTGTTGCAAATTATTTTCCATTCTGTTTTCGGTTGCTTGATTTTTTACCATGAAAATGTATTTACAAATTAAAATAAAATTCTAGAGTATGTATAAACATATATTTTATATATTTACATCTATATATAATCACTTTCTCCTAATGCAAAATACACATCATCCATAATAAAGCCAGATAGAAAATATAAAACACCAAATTCTATCCCATTGAATGAAACCATGTTAACTTGACATCATTGGGAGCTCAATAGTATTCATAGAAGTAGATTATAAAAATGAAATCATAAATGAACTTACTATTTCACATTTTCTTCAAAATATAGACTTCTTGGGGAAACTATAAATGAAACAATTGCTTTGTTTTAAAAATGTATAACTTCTTGATTCATGCCTATGAATGCATAAATCAGTTCTAAAATTAATTTGTTGTTCCCCTCAAATAAATATTTGCATTTTGAAAAGATCATTCTACCAACCAAGCCTTGACTCCACCCCCAAAAGAAAAGGATTTTAAAAATTAGAATTTCATGCTCAGAAAGGTAAATTTGGGGTAGAGCAGCATGAGGGATAGTGGGAAATTTTATGAAAGAAACTTCAGTGACTTTGATTCACCCCATGAAGAATGGGCTACCAACTCTAACAGTCCTGTTATGGTCACTTTCAGTAACTTAATATTATCAGTGCTGTTTATTTCTGCAAACTTATTTCCAGAGAGTGATGTAAAGGTAAAACAAAACAGGCTCTAGTTGTGTTTTGATAGTTTTCAGTTTGGAATCAACATCTCATTATGCATGAGGCATGCAAATGTGGTTAAAATTACAGACATTTCTAGTTAAATTAATAACCCCCCAGATAAGGCAGTAGAATTAGGTCAATCTTCTACTTCAACTAATCCCAGAACTTGTAAATAAATCTTGGATATCATGCTCATTTTTATTGTCTTTATCTGGATCAATTTTGCTCAAGCCTTGAAATTCATTGTTTCACAGATTCTTTTTTTTTTTTTATTGTTGTTGTATTACATCCATCCCCTTTTTGCTCCCTTCTGTTCCCCTCCCCACCCACCCATTCCCCCCGCCCCCAAAGTCAATCCCACCTGTTGTCCATGTCCATGGTTCCTTTATACTAGGTTCTTTTATAATTGTCTAAACTGCTCCCCTTCCTTGCCTCTTCCTCCACCCTCCCCCCAACCCCATTCCCCCTGACCACTGAAGGCCTATTCACTGTATTCATATGTCTGGTTCTATTTTGCTTGTTGTTAGTTTTGTTCATTATTGTCCTGTAATGGGTGAAATCATATGATACTTGTCCTTCACTGACTGGCTTATTTCACTAAGCATAATACTTTCTAGTTCCATCCATATTGTTGCAAAGGTTAGGAGTTCCTTCTTTCTTTCTGCTGTGTAGTATTCCATTATGTAAATGTGCCTAAGTTTTTTGATCCAGTCATCCACTGATGGGCACTTAGGCTGTTTCCAGTACTTGGCTATTGTACATAGTGCTGCTATGAACATAGGTGTACATAGGTTCTTATGAATTGGTGTTTCAGGATTCTTTGGGTATAGTCCAAGATTTTCCTGAACTATGAATGCAATTAAAATTTTAAGTGCCAACAATCTCCAATCTAAGGTATGACTTAATCAAAGGAACTTCTGAGCCAATTTCCAAGACAAGAACCTTTGGATGAAGGAGATGTGTTCCAATGGGCTGTGCTTCCTCTTTACAAAACCCTCTGGATATCTCAGACTTTAGAGTGTGCAGGTTGAAAGCCCTGGAGTTCTGAGATTGGACAGGGGGAGGTTGGCTGGAGCTTGGGCATGTGAGCTGGGGTCTCGCCCCCATGATTAGGAGACCCTGTCTGTGTGTAGAAGGGCCAGGGGTAGCAAGGGAAGTGAGGCGGGTTGGAGACTGAGGGTCATCTGAGGACCAGATCTGTCTGCATCTCTGCTTTCTGGTGCAGAACTCTGAGAAATCTGAATTCAAACCTGCCCTCCCAGGTCCTTATGAGGGTGTATCATCAAGATATGAAGGAAGAAGACATTATATTGAACACTTTGTTAGCTTGCCTGTAGCTTTTTAATATTTAGACTATGGTATGAGGGCTCCATTTGCCCTCTGGCTCTTAGTCGTGAACCTACATGTATTAAAAATGCAGCACAGTTTGCCTATTTCTCCCCCTCCCCCGTTCAGATGCTGTGGTCTGGTGGTTTAAAGCCACAGGATAGACAAGATGGTGGGTGTGGCTAGGGGGGGAGGGGAAGCAGCTGTGGAGACAGACTGGGCCCAAAAAGGCTCTGGGCTTCCATCCAAACCCCTATAGCTACCTAACCGTCCAACTTGGTGCAGTTGCTTTGCTGTGCCAGGCAGCCAGTTTCCTCACTGATCAAGGGTGGGCAAAAGCGTCCTCTTCACGGGGCTTAAAAAAATCAGCCAATCAACTAGGAAACAAAATTAATTTTGACAGGCGTTCTGATTTATGATTTGTCTACACTCGCTGAGACCTATTGTACTTGGTTCTCAAATTCATGTAAGATGTGATTTTCTGTAGGAAGATGTCCTCTCTGTCTCTCCTCAGTACAGCCCTGGAGTTTTTTCCAGCCGGGAATTCTGCAGCAGTTGACCTTCCCTGACCTTCCCTTCCGAGGGGATGCTGGGTGGGAGGTAGGCCTGTTCCTTTCATGCGCAAAGGGTTCTGTGCTCTTCCTCTCAGGCCTTCAGAGAAGTCCGATTAGTGCCAGATTGATAGTTTATTTAGTCGTTGAAAATATTCTGTGAGCCTAATTTACATAAAGGAAAAATGCCACGAAACTTTTTCATACTTGCTCAGGTTGGTTTCTCATTCGTATCTGTTCTTTGTTTGCTTTTGTATTTTCACCTCTTAAAAAAAAGAGAAAGCATAGAGGCACCAAACAAGATGCTATGTGCAAACAGAAAGCAGAAAAGCATTGAATGAATGTGAAAAGTAAGAAGAGATGAAAAGAAAGACCTTGATCATGGTAAGTTTGGTAAGTTCACTCCTTGGATAGTAAACAGAGTGATGGACAGAAGTAGGGTTGGTGCTGGGGTCTCCACCATATCCATTGGCTTCCCAGTGTCCTGCTGTTTCTATTATTCAGAAAGTAGAGGCCCACGATGGTGTAGGGTCTGGGAACCACATCACATAAGAAGCAGTGGAAGGACCTGCTGCACGTTTGTCCTGGAGAAGAGGGTGTGCTGTGCAGTGAGACGCGTGAAAGAAAATGTGTCTCATGAAAAAAAGTTTTAATGTCTAAGTTGTCCCCTGTGTGTTCCACAGCTAGAACCAGGTATAAATAATGGAACAGCAGGTTCTGGCTGCAGTACTTATCAAAGAATGCGGACACAAAATGGAACGCACATTCCAGGGAGGGAGGGACTGCGTTACTCATCAGTATCATTATCCAGGCTGAAGCTAGATGACTGTCTGGTTTCTAGGTTTAAAAAAAAAACAGCTTTGGCATTTGGTGGGAGGGTAGAGAACATAATCTCATGTTTTTTTCCAGCTTTTAAAATCTTTACACTTACATAATTTAAAGGGGAACCTTCATTCCTAAGTCTCTGCTGAGACCCATTGTACTCCGTTCCTTTCCACCAGACGGCATTTCCCAGGCCCTGAGCTGGCCTGCGGGTGGCTCTAAATCCTTGACCAGGGTCAAGGCCATCAAATTTCTTTTAGTTTTCATGCACTCCTAATTGAAACACCTATTTTTGAAATTGATAAAACAGCCCTGGCTGGTGTGGCTCAGTGGATTGGCGCTGGCCAGCGAACCCAAAGTTCACTGGTTCAATTCCCAGCCAGGGCACATAACCAGGTTGCAAGCCAGGTCTCCAGCCAGGTCCATAGCTGGAGGCAGGTGAAAGGCAACCATACATTGATGTTTCTCTCCCTTTCTCCCTCCCTCCCTGCCCTTCTCTCTGAAAATAATGAATAAAATCTTTTAAAGTAAATTAATTAATTTAATTTAATTCATAAAATAAGTGGTGATTGGAAGCTTTAATTCTACCTTGGGAACCTCATCATAAGCCCTGGCTAAGAATTTCCAGATCATGAAATAGCTCTTTCCCTGTTGCCTTTCAAAAGAGGAAAGAAAAGGTAAATGTTTTCCCCCTTCATCATTCTCCTGCCATCCCCTGGCCTCTCAAATGGCAGGTTGTGGCATGGGGCTGGGGACCAGGGCAGGAGGTCATCCTGGTCAGGGAGCTCCTACAGCAAGTCCCCAGTCATCACCTGCTGATTCCAAAGCCCACTGCATTGTTCTGGGCGAGGCAGGGGTCCAGCATTTCACCCATCACCTGCCTTCCTAAGCCTTCCTAAGTCCTTATTCTGCTATCATGTTCTTTAATCAGAACTTCGGTGATTTACATATCTGTTGATTATTATTCATTATCTCTCTCAATTAGAATGCAACCCCCATGATGGCAGGGTTTTGGTGGGTGTGCCACGCACTTTTTGATGCATCTTAAGTTGCCAGCACTGATCTATCATGGTGTGGGCTCACCAACAGTCATGGAATGCAAGAATCTGACGGATGGAGATTCAGTGTTAGTGTGAAAAAAAATCCTGTAAGGTAAGCGTGCTTTATTTTTGGAATATACCAATAAATACTGTGTTAATCTGGGTTCTCCAGGAAAACAGGACCAATAGGATAGATCGGTTGACCAATACATAGGTAAAAAAAATGTTTAAGGAATTGGCTAATGTACAATATAAGGTTGGCAAGCCCACAATCCACAAGGTACGCAGGCAGGCTGGCAGGCTGGCAGACTGGTGACCTTGGGAAGGGTCGATGCTGCAGTTCAAGTCCAGAGGCCATCGGCTGGTAGCATTCTCTCTTCTTCTCAAGAGGACAGTTTTTTTCTAGCAAGGTCTTCTACCGATTGGATGAGGCCCACCCACATTATGGGGTATGATCTGATAACTTATTCAAAATCTACTGATTTAACTGTTCATCTCATCTTTAAAATACATTTAGAGAACTATCTAGAATATTCAAACAAATATCTGAATATGGTGGCCTAGCCACATTGACACATATGAACCATCACAAATATCAAATCGAGCGATTTGTTTTATGGCTGAAATGATCTCAGCTGGCAACCCCTGTATTCTGTAGATCAAGAAATGGAGTCATTGGGAGGTAGAAAACTGCCTTACCCAAAGTCATAGACGATGCACACGGTGTCCCCAGGCTCCTGACCACCAGCCCTGTGTTCTTCAGCTGCAAATGCTACAAAATGAATCAGCCACAAAATGCTGTTCCAGGTGTTTTGTTTTAAATTAATGTGTTATTGTTGTATTACATGTGTCCCATTCCGCCCCCCTTGCCCTCCCCAGCCCCACCCTTTCTACCCCCACCGTCAATCCCAGGTGTTTTGTTTTGAGAAAAAGCTTTGTCACTTTAACCAAAGCTCATCCCAGGTAACCGTAGACTTTAGGAATTTATACTGTGGAACTGTATAGTTCGGGGAGATACAGTTCCTAGATGTTCGCACTTGATTGTGCATAACCCGAATCATGGTCTAATTGTTTGCATTGCCTTTAAAACGCAGTTCATATTTTCTGCCACGTTGGAGCAGAGCTGTGCAGTTGAGTGGCTGTAACTGGGTAGCACGGGCCTATCCAGGCAGCCCTCCGTGAGTAGGTACACCTGAGCAAAGACAGCAAGGCAGGGAGGGAGGCTATGGGGGAAGAGGCTGGAGGCAGTGGCCCAGCCAGCACCAAGGCTCTCAGGGAGCAGCGCTCCGGCCTCCTTAAGCAGGAGCAGGGGGACCGGTGCTGCGTGCATCCTGTCTGGGTGCAGAACACTCTGCGTGACTGAGTGTGTGTGTGTTTGGGGGGCGGGACAGTAAAGGAGACCAGGTAGAGGACAGGGGTGCACAGCAGCTCCTGGAGGGCCTCGTGGGCCATTGGGAACTTCGCCGATTTAAGTGGAGAACCACCGAAGACTTCTGAGCAGAGGAATGCCACAGTGTGACTGCACGTAAAAAGGATCCCCCGGTAACTCTGGTTAGACTAGATGCCTGCTGGTGGTGGTGAGGGTGGGACGTTGGCGCAGGGAGGCCAGGGCAGCAGGAGGACTAGAGTCGTGACGCAGACAGAGGACCAGGCTCCAGCCAGGCGCTAGTCGTGGAGCCAGGAGTGAACAGATTCCGAGAGAATATTGAGTGTGGGAGACCTAGGTTTGAGAGACACGAATTCGGGAGATACAAGTGTTCATTCAATGTAGGTGTTGGTTTTGGTGTTTTCCACTTTAAACAAGAAGTTTACTTACACAACCAGATAGATGCTTGACTTGGGGGGAAATCTAAGATTGCGCTCCATGGAACAGCTATGTACAAAATCGTTAATGAAATTGCCCTGGGTTTTACAATGATAAATGAAAAGCATGAAATTCTCCAGTCAAACAAGGTATGCAAGGAGGTTTAGGTTGTTCTTTTTTTTTTTTTTTTTTTTGGTTGTGTTTGGCTTTTTGTTCAACAGCAAAAGCAAAATAACTACTAGAATATAAAGAAGAAAGTGGAACCAGCAAGCCACTAATGGAGAAAGTACCCAATACATTTCCCCCCATAACCTGGAAAATAATACAAAGTGACACCTACTACTTACGCATAGTCATTCATAGCTGCAGTCAAAATAAAGACTGCCCTTGTTATAAGCTTCCAGTTTCTTCTGGGCCCACCGTATTTTATATTCATGGTGTGCCTCTTCTTACGTCTTCTGTGCCCCCTGCTTCCCTAGCTCACACAATGGAGGCTACCCCTGAACTCAGAGGAAAGAAGAATTTTAGGCATGGCCCTGAAATCATCTCTAGGTATAAACAAAAGACACCTCCTGGATGAGATAAGATTCTCGGAGCTGCAAAAGTGGGGGTGGATGGCAGGCAGGGACAAGGGTAAGAAGAGGGGATACAGAGAGAGCTTGCTGGTGCCAGAGTCCGGAGCGCCAGCTTGGAAGGTCACCCTAGACAGGAGCAGAGTCAGCGTTTGAGGGCTGCCCAGTCTCCAATCCTGCCAGCATTGCCCTTTCACCAGCTTGGCATGGGCTGGCCACCCACCAGGGCCGCCTGCCTGTGCCCTAACCTTTCTGCAGGTGGGCAGCTCCTCTTCTTAAAAAAAAAACTCCAGGCCCTGGTAACACTCCCATCACCCTAGTGCAGGTCTCCAGCCACAAAGGGACTGGGCAGGGTCTTAGGGAAAGAAAATCTTGTTAGACTGGAATGAGACAGAGCTGGACCAGCTCAGAATCACTGTCCCCTTGCCTTCTTCCTCCTGATGGGACAGGGAGGCTACACACCCCTTCCGGAGTCCTCCCTCTTTTCATTCTGTGTGTCTTTGCCTGGAAGTTGGGTTGTTGCACCATACCTGAGCCTTGGAAAGGACCCTTAGTAACAGAATTTTCCACTGACAGGCTCCCTTTAAAAACAGGAGTGTCTTACGTGACACCATTTGCCCCAATGGCTTGGGTCCTGTGTTCCTTGCAAGTCTTGCTCCCCGCCCCACCCACATACCACTCCTTTTGCCCACCATCTCTTCCTCTAGCCCTAAGAAGCTTAAGGCGAACATAGGTTGCTGCTTGAACATTTCTTTCCGGGTGTAAACTTGGCTTTGTGTCTGGAAGGCCTGTTAAAAAAAAAAAAAAAAAAAAGTCATTTAGTAAGCGGAACCTGTTAGAAGCTGTTAGATAAATGGCCTGACAACAGGCAGTCAGTAATAAAGTAAATAGTAAAAAGATAGCAGGACCAGCTACTCCTTCAGGCCCTCAGACAACCTGGAACTGGACTTTGGTACTTTCTGCTTCGAAAAGCATGTGGTGATAGGGAGTTTGACGCTTTGCCCAATGACAGGCCTCGCTTTCCGAAGCACTTTCTCGGCCGTTTTAGCTTCCCCACTGTGGAATCAGGTGGGCAGGCCCGTATGTGACAGAGGGACTATGCCCACGACCAGGCAGTGAAAACCTGTCCCTTCGGTCGCAGGCAAGGGCGACCCCCAGGCTGGGGCCATGTCAGGACTCTGCATGCTTCAGGCCCGTGGTAAAGTCACCTCCCTGTCTCTAAACTAAGGGCCTATCCACTCCTGGCTGGCGTTCCATCTTGCCCCGGCCAGCAGGAGTCTGGGGATCGGTTGCAGGTGCAGGAAGGCCACGTCTGGTTGCTAATCACGCTGCCTAAGCTGTCTTGCTGGAGCTTCGCCCGTTCCTGCGGGTAAGCTCACTTTTCGGGGAGCCCTCGTTGGTGAGCACGGGAGCCCTTTTAGGTCCTGCCTTCTCGTCTGGACCGGGTGGGCGGGGAGGAAGGAAGCGTCCTGCAGCTACCAATATTTTCCTCTAGGAGGAGCCGTGCAGCTCAGCGGAGAGTGACACGCACCAACTCCAACTCCGCGCCGGGAAACGCTTCATCCCAGCTGCTCGGAAAGCGTGGCCCGGACAGCGCTCCGCGCCTTCGCCCCGAGACCCGCACTGGCCGCGCTGCGCTCGCGCTTCCTCCCCAGGTCCCAGAGCAGCGGGCCGGGCAGGCGTGACCCTCGGTGAACCTCGGCCGCCGGTTCCCACCCCTCCCGTCCCACCCTCCCTTCCCGTTTCACCCCGCCTCCTCCCTCTCCCCGAGCTGACAGCCCGGGAGCTGCCGAGCTGGGCGCAGCCATGGGGAGAGGAGGCGGGCCAGGGAGCGGCGGCCGCGGCGGGGGCTGCTGCAGCGGCGGCGGAGGCTGCTGAGCCCGGCGGCGGCGGGGACCCCGGGCTGCGGCCACGCGGGCCCGAGGCCCCCCGCGCCCTCGGCCGCAGCGCAGATGCGAACCCGCGCTCTCAATCCCGAGGCGAGGCTCGAAGGTACTGGAGGGGTCCGGGGTCGGGTTCTTCTTTTCCTCCTGCTGTGCCAGGGCGCCCGGGAGCGGACCGGGGACGCCAGCGGGGTAGGGACGTGGGGATCCGTCTTCTGTCTTTACGCAGATGATGTTTTTCCCCGGTAAGTTGGGGGTTGGCTCTGCTCCCCTGCTCCTCGAGAAGTTGTTTTCTGTTGGTGGGTTGCCGTAACCCGATCCACGCCGTGGACGCGCGCACGCAAGTGTGTGTGTGTGTGTGTGTGTGTGTGTGTGTGTGTGTCAGGTGGGGGACAGCGGGCGCCGGGGGCGGCACGGCAGGAGAACCATCCTGCGCTGACCCTGGCTCGCGCCGCTGTTGGCGGCGCCCGGAGGGGCTTCCTCCGAAGATAGTTCTGTTGTAAAAGTTTTGCGAGTGTCTCTGTTGGACATCACCAGCCAGGCTGGGGCAGGGACGCTGCGGCTGCGGCTGAGCCGGGAGAGGTCCGGGTGGCGACCCGGGCGGAGGGTGGTCGCGGCCGTGCGCGTCCCCACCTCGCGCTCCTCCCCCAAGCGCACGGCCCTTCGTAGCGTTGGTGCGGGGCTGCACCGGCTCCAGGGGCCAGCAGGGGCAGAGCCGTCGGTCCCCACGAGCTGGGGAGGGTGGAAACGCTGGCCAGCCGAGCTCCCCCGGCCCTGAATATACTTGTAGTTCGGAAATCAACCGGGCTCAAAGTTTTGACAGAATTACCCGAGGCTCGAGGACTGTGGTTAGTGGGGCCGCCACGCGCCCGGGGAGAGGGTGCTGGCAGTGCCACCTACTTGAGGGTGAGTGAGGAAGTCTGGGGTTTTTTTTTTTTTGGGGGGGGGTGCTTTGTATATAACTCAGAGGGGAACGTCTGCCGGGGCCCCGCTGCGGGAGTTGGTGGCCTGGCACCGGGCTTGTGTCCTGAATGGGTGTACGTGTGCGCCTGTGTGCGCCTGGGGAGGCGTGTCGGCGCCTGAGCCAGTAGGCTGTGCAGGAGGGAGGAGGAGGCCAGAGAGGTGCCACCCGCCCGTTTGTAACGCCAGGAGACCTTGGAAGGGACAGGGAAAGGTAACTGGAAGCCTGAGGGCTGGGAGTTGCAGGAATTCCTGCGTAGGCTTTAAGTGCCTCAGACTTGAAAATGCTACACCTATCGCCTTTCAGGGGCAGAGGGCTGGAGGTTTCTGGAACTCTCAGGAGGCCTGCACAGGACGACGAGGATTCTAGGATGTGTGTATATGCGTGGGTACAGAATGCTGGAGACCCGACGCCTAGCTGGGGCTGCGGATCTGAAGTTCCCGGGTGCTGCTGTCCATCATGGAGACTGGATGGTCTCTGGAGTGTTGACTGTGAGACTCCTTGGCACGTGTGCGTGGGAAGCCACTCACCTTTCATGGCAGGTGTGGCTGCCCTGCGCCCTGAGCAACTGGTGTTCTAAACTAGTTTCCACCTGGGCCACGCTGGAAGCCTTTTCACTTGGGCTCCAAGGGATAGACCTTGGAGGTAACTAGTGTTGAAACCTTTCCAGAAATTAAAGTGCTGGATAGAGACGAAATAAAATAATTTAGGAGACCATGTTGTTGGGTCCATCTTTCCTGAGATTGGGGATTCTGTTTCCTTCCAAGAAAAGCAAAGCTGGGTTTTCCCAGGTTGGATTTCAAGGGTCTCCTGTTAACTTACGGTCCCCCTTCAGACCAACTCGGAGAGCTTGGTTTGTAGCAGAAACTCGTCCCAGCCTTGATCTCCTCGCCCACCCTTGTAAACTTGCTGCTTCCCAGTGGCCTGAGGAAAGCTGGTGAGTCAACATTCAGCTTTCCTTCTGGAGTAAATATATCATAGTGAAATTACAGCGTTGGTCTCCTGAAGGCCATGGAAAGCCAGCACTTAATGGGCAGAAGTGTGAAACGGGAGTCTATAAATGCAGTGACAAAGTGCCGACATGAGTGCATTCTTTTTCCAAACTGAGCCTAATTTCGCCTTGCAAATATTTGTCCGAGGCAGAGTTTAGGAGTGCGTTTTCGATTATTAGTTTTTAAACAGCAGAGTCCACAGCATAAACCACTTAAAAATGGATACTCGACACCTTCTCTGGGCTCTCTCCGGCGCCTGCATTAACAGATGTTTATGGTGCTTGGTAACCTATGGGACTGTCATGTTGAGTATCTTGTTAGCCGGGGACATAATGTTTATAGCATAATGTAATAAATGGAGCCCCTGTTGCAGTCTGCTGCTGCCAAGTGTGTGAAGTACCCCGGTATGGAAACATGTCTTGATATGGGTCCAACTTGGCGAGCCTTTTGGCCATCGGCTGGTAAGCATTGTTAACATAAAGATAAATCCGAGTGAAACAGTGAGAATACCGCACAGCAAATCGTTGGGCTTAGAAAAAAGGCATGGGTTATAGTCTTGAAATCGGCTACCCTGGAGCTAAATTCTCCGTCATTCCGCTGGTAAATTGCACCATTATGGAGATGTGGTTTGCTTGTAGAGAACAAAATTTTTAAAATATGTCAATAATAAAAATCACTCCTATTTCATAGTGTGTTCATATGTCGGTCCAAAGCATTACTTTTTCTTCTTAAGAAAAAATTTTATGGGGGGGAATGGGTGGGTGGGGAGGGGGACAGAGGGGAGCAAAAAGGGGATGGATGTAATACAACAATAAAATTTTTTTAAAAATTTTAATTGCAGGACAACTGTAATAGAATAGCAATAAATTAATTTTTTAATGAAACAATATACATAAATAAAATAGAGAACAAAGTTAAAGGAGAGGGGGAAATAAAGCCCTATAATCTCTTTGGTAGCAATTTAAATAATATAAGTATTCAAGTCACCTAATCGCTCTGTGAATCTTGAATTAATAAGAAATGAGGTTTGGAAAAAGGAGCCAGCCCTCCACTAATTGTGTAATTCAGGCAAAACAGGATGTTTTTTTTCAAGTGTGCATGTGTCTGTGTGTGTGTGTGTGTGTGTGTTTCAACCTGGAACAGCGTATATAGTATAAATAATGCACCCAATAAAGTGGTTGATGGGGATGATGTCCAACTCCAGGGTTGGCCTGTCAGGTCCATGACTTCCAGGCCAGCACCTCTCCCTCTAACTGGGCCAGCCCACCTTTTCATGGAGGGAATCTGAGGGGAATCTCTCTTCCTTGCTGGCCTGTCCCTTCTAGGAGCGATTCATTTTTAGAAAGTTCTGACTTGTACTAAACCAACATTTTCTTCCACCCTTTGGCCTACTGCTCAGTTGCTGGAACCACACCCAATACATCTAATTTCTCTCCCCATTAGGTACTATATTTGAAAGCAAACATTATGTTCCTTCCTCCTGAATCCTTTTTTGGCCCATCCTTGTAGCCTTTTTTTTCACCCACCTGGGTCCTACCTTTCTTTCTCTACCCCGACTGCTATGCCCTAGATTCCAGTGTCATCATCCTCACGTGTCCTGAGACAGATGTGAAATCTGTAGTTCTGGACTCTACATCTATTAAGGCAGCTTGATATTAAGGAGCTTTTGAAGCCACCTCCCTATACTGTTTGCTAATTTTAAACCTATAAACAAGATAACTCATTCTTTTCAGGTTATCAATCATCCATGGTCAAAACATGATATCATAGTTTCTGAACATCTATTTTTTTTTTGGCCTGAACTTTCTATAAATCTATGGAAAGTGTAATACTGTGGAGGTCCATTGAATTCTACATGCAATGAACATAGCAACTTAATTTCTCCCTCTCAAGGGCTCCCCAATCCCTAGATACCAGATGTAGAATGTTCTGAAGACAAGCGAATTGAAGCTGCATATTATAGATGGGTAGAGCCCACCTCCCAAGGTATTCTTTTCAGGGACCTCATTGTGGACTTAGCCAGCGTGGGTCAGTCCTAGCAGTCAGGCATTTAATGGAGGCTTGTTCAGTTCCAGTCTCGGAGCGCCTGCCATCTGGCCCTAAGGGCTGGGTCAAAGTACAGCAGACAGAATCGCATCCTCCGGCAACTGGATTTACGATGTGCACACAGGACCTGACTGAGTCAACAAAGTCTTCTTCCTCTGGAGGCAGCTAGCCTGCTCAGCCCCAGGGATGCCCAAAGCAGGCAGATCAATCATGTACCCAGGAGGTTCTGGCTCCCTGTTGTGTGTCTAGGTCTACATCTGGCAACGGTTCTGATGCTCCTCACTTACCAAGTCCTGTCCTTCTTGGAGGAAGAAAGCGGAAAGCTAGTATATACGTGGGGAGATAGTATGGTTCAAAGGCAAACCCTTTGGGGCCCATGAGACCTCAGTCTGACTCTGACCTTTACCACTAGACATGCAAATTAGCTCCTCTGAAATTCACGTCTTTCTCTGTGAGAATTATAATTAGTTACTACTGCACAGGGTTGAGTATGAACAACCTCTGTAGCATTTATGGCCTACCGCTTATCAGAGCCCACTTGGTGTGATTGATTTCTTTTTTATGTAAATGTCTGGGGCTTCCCAACTAAATTATAAATTTCCCCTACCACTAGCTGAGAACCTGCCACAGCTGAGAGTTTTCTGTCTTCCTGCTAAAAATGTTAATGGTTGATAACGAGGAAAATGTTTTGTTTTGTTTTGTGTTTGTTTTGTTTTGTTTTCCAGCAAGTCTGGGTATGAAAGAAATGACTATTTTTCTTGGCAAAGATTAAAAACGACCTGTCACATACATTGACGCCTGGGCCTGGCAGAAGCCCCCATTGTGCACACAGACCCTCAGTCAGGACAAGGAGCCAGGGACATTCTTGGGGTCACAAATGCAAGTGTCCAGGCTGCTCCCTCCTGTGTGTGAGCAGAGCGTCCTGGCTCAGCCCCCTGCACTGTCGCATTTGCTCCTTGGCTTTATTCTGCTCTCCTGCAGAGGGAGATCATCAGTGACAAAGTCCATTTTTAAAATCCTTACCTGAGGGTATGTTTATTGACTTGAGAGAAAAAGAAGAGCGACAGACAGACAGACATTGATGTCAGAGAGAAACACCCAGTCAGTTGCCTCCCGCATGTGCCCTGACAAGGGGATTGAATCCACAGCCATTTGGAGTGCAGGACAGTGCTCCAACCACTGACCTACCCAGCCAGGGCAATAAAGTGCATTTTTAAGTTCAAAATTTTATTTTATGACTCCCTACTTCCTGCCCCCGCCCCCTAAATTACAGCAGGCCCACCGACAAGTGCTGGCACATGCAATTACCAAATCAGAGTTCTGCTTTGAATCAAGGAACCCCCAAGTTATGAGGGCACAATATAAAATGATAATAAACTAGGCATCAGGAAACCTGGGTTTCCTCTAAGTTCTGCCTCTAATTTGTAACTTTTGCAAACTACTTAACCTTCCTGGGCTTCATACTTCTTTCAGGTTAAAAAAACAACAGCAGCCACAGGCGCAGAGTCAATAAGGTGACCTCTTAGGATTCTTTTCAGGGCTGTGACTTGAATCTATTTTGTTATTCACTTTCTTCTCTCGTCTCCGTTGGGTTTGCTTGACTTCTCTGAGAAAACCTATTTCATTCGTTTTTAGTTTCATGGTCTACGTTTTATAGGTGGCCGCCCTTTCTAGGCCACGGGTTCCTCAAGAACAGGAAATAAATACTCATTTTTGTATTTTTCTACTCCATTGAAAGTTGTAAACTCTTTAGGTATGGGAAGAGTTGACTTAATGTGAAATGTTAAGTAAGTTAATATCACTGATTTAACACTATGCAACAGTTTTTAATATCTATATAGCACCATTTTTTTTTAAATCAAGTAAGAAATGTCCAAAAATGCACGGACAACGGTGTTTCCAGCTGCCATTTGGAACCAATTCCAGGTCATTGTGGTCTGATGCGAAGTCTTTCTGGAGCTGTTTTCTTCTGTTGTTGTTTTTGCTCTGAGCTAAAGAAAACTCGGTGATGAATACCAGGCTCCCAAGAGGATGAGAGAGCGGCGGGTTGTTTAGTCTCAACTGCTTGCTTCAGGGTTTCTTCCCACCTTCTCCTGCGGGCAAGTGAAGCCTTGGATCCGGCTCTGATTTCACTCCACAATAACTCATAACGAGGCAGTGATTTTGTCAGAAATTAGTGGGCTGTGTGTTTTTCTTTAGCATCAAACTTACCTTCAAATGGTCCGCTCCAAAGTCTAGGTAATTTCTGCTGGAGCCCTTGTAGCTCCCAGGTGTGTTTACAGCTTGGATTACGGTTCGCTGCTTTTGTCATGGACTAGACTCCCATCTGTCTTCTTGAAATGGTAGCATTATAATCCCAAGGAACTGTACTTCTTGCAACGTGAATTGGTGTAAACAGAAACAAGTCTGTCTGTAGCTGGCAGAACTTCCCTGTGGCAAGTGTACCCCTAGATGAGAAACTCCCTTCACGATGTCAGGCATATCCTGTCTGATCAAGTCCTTACTTAGCGTTAGGACACCAAAAGAGTTTGCAAAATTGGACAGGTGCTTTATGTATGACCTGGGGTGGATAGTCTGCCGTGCTAGGCATCTGCTGTAGTCATTTCTTGACTATTGTTTACAAAATGAAACACTAAGTAGTATATAATTTAAAAACTTACATCACGCATCCCTCTTTGTTCCTTAGTACGTATTAGATCTATGATAAAGTTGTAAGTCCAAAGAAAAATTTTGCTTAAAATGTACTTTACCCTAGTAAGCATCATATCTCTTTTTTGTCATCTTTCCAATGCTGTATCAAAAAAAAAGTAGAGAATAACTATTAGAAAATAGTCATATGGTAAATATCTTAGCTGGAGATCGCTGAGGCCCGGTGAGAGATCTCCGTCAGACTTCCAGTTTTGACTGCCACTGGTCAGGCAAGTGGCCTTTGTCCTTGGTCAGTATGATGGTGTATGGTCCTGCTTCACCTCATAAATTGCTTCTCTGAAAACCTTCAAGCTATGTTACTATCATCCCAGAAAACCTCAGCTGGACAAATCAAAGAGAAGAATACTGTGGCGAAGCCTATGTGAAGATAAACCGTGCGAAGAGTCCAGAAGATAAGACCTGTACTATGGCTTTTTTTCCACTGGGGCAGAAGAAGATGACAGGACCCCTGGGCAAGAGGATGATGAATGAAGAAAAGACCCCATTTGGACATTTAGCAAGTCAGGAAGATTGAAGGGAGAGGAGCAAGAATGGAGAGGAATGATTTCTTTCGTATTAGCACTCAGGGTAGCATCTGGTTTCCCTTAGAGTCATTGGTGGACAGTGCCTATCTTGTCATAGAATAGATGTTCAATAAATATTTTATTGGTGAACTTAGGGTGTAATAACACACGGAGAAATTGAAGTGCTGACAGGAAGAGTGTAGAGAGCTAAGGGCAAAAGGTATGGATACAATCAGGTAGTAGCTAGGATCTGAGCTCTGAAATTCAAACTTGGCATTATTCTCCTTAGATGAATGATAGCACCGAAGTGTGATGGCCACCTTTCCAAGGTGAATCCCGTTCGGGGCCTCGGAATCATCTGCAAGTTTTTACTGTATGAAGCAAGATGGAGATGTATTTTGAAATTTGTGGTAGGACTCGTTAGGACTCCGTATACCTTTCCTCACAGAGTATGAATTTTTAATTCATTTGCTTTTGTACTATAAAGTTGAGTGTTGTTATTTGTTCCTTATGATATGTATAGAGTATGTAAGAATTAATTGTGTCATCTACAAAGTGCTTTGAAAATCACTTGGGAAAAGAGAGTAAATAGATTTATTATCAGTTTATAGGATATAAATTTGGCCAAGCCAGTGGCATTCTTGGAATCCCTGTGAAGAGTCGAAGACAGAGCACGTGTTTATTGATCTACTACTGTGTTCCCAGGAATGTACTGGACACTGGGGTTAGAAAAGCACCGTAAGACATGACCTGTGCTTTTGCAGCCTGGCATTCAAGTTCGGGAGGCAACGCTAATAATGCACCTGGTGTGATTGGGGAACAGTTGACAATTATACAATGTAATGAAAAATTCTATTAACCCACTATAAATGCTATATGTACTGAGAGAGAGGGGAAATCTGTGGGCTGAAGTATTAAGGAAGAGGACTTAGGGGCATATTGGCTCCTGAGCTAGGACTTAAAATATGGTTTTTTTTTTTTGATAGATAGATGTTCTGTGTGGAAAGATTGGGAACTAGGCACCAGGAGGCATACCTGGAGCTCGCTTGGGTAACACGTAATGGGAGCAGGCAGGGTGTTTCGGGCTGTGGCTTTGTTTCTCATCGCTTACTGTGGATGCTGCATGTCAGGCCCCCCTCTGGGGAGGGCTGTGGATCGGCCCCCCTGAGCCAAGTTCTTGCTGGGGCCAGCGGGGCAGTAAGGATAAAGCAGATGTCTCTGCACACTTCTCTGGTATGAACATTCTATACATTCAGTTTTAAAACTTCTTTCTGTAACAGTATTTCAAGAGGTCTACTGGAGATGCCAACAGTATGGCTTCCTTGCAAGAATATGATCTTAAAGAGATGCTACAATGGTAGGATTGGCCTAGAATTCCCTCCTCCATCCCCTCTTCCTGCCGTGTGCATGTCATACTGACAGTGTTGACGCAGCAGAGCCGTAGGGCCTCCTGGAATTTGAGATTATCCACTGATGAGTGTCCACCATGCACCGCCCCTCAGCTGGGACATCTGGAGTATGGTTGTTACAGGACTGGAACAGGCTTCCAGTGCCTAGGATCAGGTTGAGCAATTTCTGTAATGCCAGAGACAGTCCTGCGCAAGGAAGAATTGCACCCCTGCTAGGGCCAGCGGACCCTGTTGAAACTTGAGTCCAACAGCCTGGGTTTGCTTACAGGTGAGGCAGTGGGAGTCCCTAAGGAATGAAAAGACTTCCTTAGGATGAAACAGCCAGAGACGATAACCCAGTTCTTCTAGCTTTGTTTCCAGAGCTTTTCCTGTCAGACTGCATTCCCGCCACAAACATGCCTGGGAAGAGCAGTTGTTTATCTCTTTCCCCCGTGTTAACTACCTGAGATAAGTGATGGTGGACCAGCTGTGCTCTTCCCCCAGCGCACAGGGGTTTGTCTGCAAATTGGGGTGTCAAGCGCTGTGACAGCCTGAAGGTAGACTGTCCTTCTGGAAAGGGCATGGAGTAGGCTTTGGAGTCACACAGGTACGGCCCCTCTGAATCCTTTGACGTTTACCACCTTACGGCCTCAGCAAGTTGTTTCAACTCTCTGAACTTTATCTGCAAAACGAGGATGGTGGCTCTTACTTGCAGAAGCTGCTGTCATTTTAAATGAGTCAAAACCACACCTGGCTCGTGCGGCACTTGCAGAAGGAGGTGCCTCCCTGTCGCACCCTTTGGAGAGGTTCTGAGGGTGGAGACTTAAAACCTTCATGCTTGATACCAGCTGCTCCTTTTTCCCCTCCTCCTTCCTTCCCCAATAAACCACAGTTGAGGCTTGAACGAGCCCGGAGTAATTTCTTTAATTTGTGTTGTTGGGACCCCAGTTGTGAGTCCGGCTGCCCGTGGGCTCTCCTTCAGTTGCCCAACGCCTATTTTTGGTGCCGTTGGCTAGACATGCAGTCTTTACAAGTCTGTGTTATCAGACAGCCGCAGACATGGACGTCTGGTGTATTTCACAGTGACCTGGATGAGGTGCTAGCCTTGAATCTGCGGGTTGTTTCAGAGCCTACCTAACTGGTAAACCTGCTGTCTTGACAGCCACGTTCAATGACCACAAAGCTCTTCAGAAAGTCACCCTTGTGCCAATAATAAAGTTTTGATACAAGGCTAGTAACAATCGGGGAAGCAAGCATCTCTAAAGAGCAAGACACTGATGTATAATAATTCATATAGTTTATTATTTTATTATGTATTTGAGTTTGGGTAATTGACCTCCATTTCTCAGTTTTTCCAGTTACCATTTCTGGGGTGTTGTTTTTTTAATGTTACATGAGGGATATGGAATATTTAATGAAATCTTTGACTAATCTTTACACTTGCCATAGCCCAAAGGAAGATTACCCTTGGTTGCCTTGGCATTTGGGGAATGAGATGCAGAATGAGAAATTCTTATAAATTATTTGAGCTTTGACTCAGATGATAAACAACATGGATATCTAGGTGAACCAATGCTGAAATTCCTCTAACCTCTAATTCTCAATTGAGAAAAGAATAGGCTTCAAGGGTTTTTTTATTTTTGCTTTGATTACAAATTGTTGGAAGCCTAGAGTTACTACCTAATAATACAACCATTTGAAACACAAATTATTGCCTCACAAAGAGATCCAGGAAGATACAAAAGGACAATCGTGTAAAAATGTTTGTTTGTTTCTTTCTTTAGGAAAAATAAGTAGGGATTGACTGAAAAGCATTCCCTTCAGACTCTAAAGGATAGAGCCTCACACATTTTTAAAAGGAAAAAAGCAATTACCTTTCAGAGCCTATGTATGAAACTGTTCACCTAAGTGGTTCCATTAAGGTGGCATGGTTTTAAATCATGACCTCTGATGCATTGGAGGAGGGTTGACAGGCACAATCTGTCAATGCAGATTTATAAACTGGACACCAGCACACCCCTTGAGGGCCTGAGGTGCCCAGGGGGAAGGGCCACCAGCTGCAAGGCCCACCTCCACCCTGCATCTGTTTTGCGCACAGACCCCCAACAATGTTCAAGTGGAAAGAGCAAATGAAGATGCTTCTACCCTTTATATATGTCCTTCTATCCTACAGACTGCATTCAGGCTGCCTCTTTTTAGGGAGCCCTCAGATTTCCAGAGGAAAAAGCCCTCAACTTTTCTGTGTCCAAGTTTAGGTTTACTTTCGTAATTGCTAGATTGTGAACTCTTAGGAGCAAAGGACTGTGCGTTATCTGCTTAGTGGGCACTCAGTAAATAGGTTGCCTCACTAGTGACTCTTATGTGGATGATACTAAGGAAGTGCTTATTAAGACTGGGAACTATACCAACTTCTCTTCACCTTATACTATTTAACTCCACACAAAACTCCTGTGATTTGCCTAATTGCACTTTTGGCAAAATGGGGATGTAAGGAGGTTATATAACTTAGACAAGGTCCCTTGGTTGGTAAGGCACACATTCAGATTAAAACATGGGTCTTCCTAATTCCAAATACGTCTGATTCCCATGCTTCTCTCTGCTGCCTGGGTGGTGCTTGTAGACCTATGCCCACCAACTCTGTGGTGCTCCTTCCTTTAAGAGGAGAGTCCAAGTCCCCTCCCGTTGAGTCTGGGCTGGGCTCAGGGACTCCTCTCTAAAGAGCAGAGTGAAGTGGAAGTGAACACGTGCGGCTTTGGAGACTAGGTTGCTTGCTCAAAGACCCCTGTGGCTCTGTTCTGGTCACTCTGCCTCTGAGACCCTGTCCTCTGGGGAACCCAACTACCATGTTTTGAGCTGCCCTATGGAGAGGCCTGTCACCAGTGTGGTGGGTAGGAAGGACTCAGGCCCCACTCCAATAGCCATTGTGCTGCTGAAGCCAACTGACCACCATCGTGACAGTGACCTTGGGGGCAGAGTCTTCAGCCCCAGTTCCACCTCAAAATGACTATAGCCCCTCCCAACTAAAGCTTGTCTGCAACCATGAAAATCCCTGAGGCACGCTCACCAGCTAAATTTCTGCTGGGTACCTACCCTTAGACTATATGATAATAAATGTTTGTCGTTTTAAACTGTGAGGTTTGAGGTCAATTTGTTAGGCCGAAGGAGATGGCTTAGATAGCCTAACACGGCCTTGGTCATTTAAAAAAAAAAAAAAAAAAGCCTTCATTTTATTGAACCTCAAATTTTTCATACAGTAAGGAGAAAATTTCCAAAATCGAACCTGCTTCCAAATGGAAAAGGTAAATGATGCCCAGTTAATAGGAGAATTATAATGACTTCTCTGGGATTAGGGATTTTGTAAATCAAGGACAACTGCTTTAAAGATCCATGATTTCAAAAGAAAGGACATTCATAATAACCACCTTGCTGAAGACAACATTTTGAACTTGTAAGAAAGTCCTTGCTGGAAAACTCGGGAAGTATTCTGGTTGGTAGGTTTCACTCACAATCTTCCATTATCAGGGGCAAGCTTGCACTTTATAGGATTTAAAGGAGCAGAGAAAGCAAGGTTGAATTTTAACCTCTTCCCTAGTGGTTTCGCTCAGCTTTTCAAAGGGGGTGGGAGCGCCCAGGTGAAGCCATTTCTTGGTTTGCTCAGACAAGTTACATCCACTCTGCGCCACAGCCCCCATGCAGTTTAATAAGTGACTTGGACTTCAATTAATATCTAGTGAGCTTAAGCCCAAGAATTTGTGTAAGACTTGGGGATAGAGTACGATCATCTTAATGTAAATGGATTCTGAAAGCTGGAAAGAGGTATATTTAAAGTACCAGAGATGATTTAAAGGACAGGTGTAGGTACTGAATGTAAGGGCACTTTAAGTCTGCAAAAAGATCCTAGGTGACTTGCCTTTGGGGGAAAAAAAATACGTGAAAGTGATTTTTTTCCCTCCTGTATTTACAAAGGGATTTAAGTGAGTTATGGCTTTCATTCATGAAATGGATACGGCCAATCGTTGTGTGGTATTTCAGAACGGATGTAAATAGAGATGTTGGTTTTCCTGGCCCAGGTTGAAGTACCCAGAGCAGGCCTTCCTAGTCTTCCTTTTCAACGTTTCCCTCTTCATACAGTTTGTACCCTGAGTTCTCGAAATCACTTTTTCTATTGAACTGGACTTCTTAGTATCTCTTGATCTAAATTCATGGGTTTGTGCTGCAGGGGAGGATAAAGATGAATATTGAGATTCTGAATATAAAGCTCCATGATTACTATAATTCACTCACTCACAAACTCACTCATTAATTCAGTCTGCATTTTTGTCCAGAAGAGCAGTGGTCTAGGTTCAGGGAAAAACTAGGATAAGCAATTTAGAAATAGCCTCCGCCCTATGGAAGTTCATAATCCAGGATGGACAAAGACATGAACCAAGTAAAATTAAGAACTGTCGTAAGTCATATGAAATTAAGGAATAAGGGGGCCCAACCGAGGGTGGAGCTTGGTGGTTAGGGAAGACTTTTTAAAAAGATATTTTAAACCTACAGAAGCAGAAGTGGGAGGGAGAAGGAAGAGCAACCTTGGCAGAGGGAACAGGAGCCAGAAGGTACCCAGTGCCGTTGAGAACTGAGAACAATCCGTGCGGCCAGAGCTCAGGGAGCCAGAAGGTTTATTAACTGAGAAAAAGTCCAGAGAAGGAAGCAGGGGCTACCGCTTACACAGTGTTGCAGACTGTGTTACAGTTTTTATTTATTGCCAGTACAATAGAAAACCTTGAAAGTGTTAAAGCAAGGGAGTGGCATTTTAAGCAGGTCACCTGGCTCTCTTATGAAAACTGGGTGGAAGTGGGTGGAAAGAATTATTCAAGGAGATGGATTATGAGTCTGCTATGGGCCAGAGATGTTGGTAGCTTGGCCCCGGATGATGGTAATGAAAGTAGAGAGAAACTAACAGGTTTACTATTATGTATGGGTAATAGATTTACCATGTATTTATGATGTAAAGTTGACTGGACTTAGTGCTGACTTGGACATGACTGGGGGAAGGTACCATGGATAACACCAGGTACTGGACATATAGTGAATGTGGAATCCTAGTGGGTGACCAGGAACAGGTTGGGAGAAAGTAGTTTATTTTGGGGACATTTTGAACTGGAAGTCTTTTTAAGACATCCACATGGAAATATCCCCGTGGAAACACAGTGCAGTCTTGGGCCCTGGATCAGAGAAGGTATCCAGAGATAAAAAGTTGGAAGTCAGTGGCATACACACAGAATTGAAGCCACAAGATAAGTGACATCACAGAGTGAAAATTAAGCAAGAAAGAAAGCACAGGTCTGAGGCATGAGGAAATGCAACATTTAGAAGCTAAGTGGAGAAGAAGTTGACAAATAAGAGTGAAGAAATGGGATGGAGTAGATGCTAGGGTATCATCTCAGAGGCCAAGGAAGGAGAATAAGATGCTGATGAAAGGTAAAATTAAAAAGCAACAATACATGCCCTTTGGATTAGTAAAATGGATGTCTTGAAGGTCTTTAAGGAAAACTTAAAGATAACTGAAGACGTCTGGCTTTCAAGGGAAACATAAGGATAGAGCTCTAATTAGACAAGAAATAAAGCTAAGGGGGAGCTTTCTAAAGATGGGAGACTTGAGCATATTTAAAGGATGATGGGGGAAAGAGGAATGGAGAGAATGGGCAAGTGAATTGAAGTTAGAACAATGATAGATGATTAATTGAGGATGCGGAATTAATTGTGCAGGATTCCTGAGAAGACTGAAGCAGATAGATCCCTTCTCTCCAAAGGAATTGGAGAGAAGGTGGGACTCCTGACCTTCCCTCCTAGGGAAACTGGGAAAGTTAGCATTTGTGCCACCTGTCACTACCAGAGCCAATAAATAGAGACAAGGATGGAATCTTCATGGGCCCTTTATTCAGATGCTGGAGATCTGGCAGGTTATGTACGCTAAAACCCATCTTAACATCTCATCTCAAGCCAAACTTTAGTGTAAGGGAAAGAAAAAATTAGGTAAGGGGTTTGGAATGCAGGAAAAAGTAGGTAAGGGGATTGGAATCCAAGGGAAAAGGTTAATCAGATAAAAAAATTTTCAGTCCGGCAATTTATCTAGCATCTTCATCTGCTGACTGGTGATTCTTTTGCTGCATCCTGGTCGGGTGGAAGTTTTTTTCCTGGAGCACAATGACTCACATACCATCTTGATCTTGAAGTCCTCCTGGGGCACAAAGGTTGAATTGCTTGCAGCTTTCTGGAGTCCAGGTAGGTCCAGTCATGCTTTCTACATAACTAAACTAAATTAAACTATAACTAACGCTAAAAGTCTTTAACCCTTGAGTCCTCCCATCATCAGGAGGAGAGAAGAAGGGACGTGTGCAGATGCCCAGGTGGCTGCAAGTTAAGGAAGCTTCTTTGTGATGGCTTCTATCTGCTTTAGAATGTGGTTGAGTGAGAGAGAGAAAGGGAATGTCATGCTTCAAGAGAACGGAGATGATTTCAGATATTTGAGGATGGAGAAAGCTTGAACATGAAAGGGAATAAGTTCATAACATGTAGTAGGATTACTAGTCATTACCTGGAGGTCTGGTTGAGGTTAACGGTCATAAAATCATACTGGTATCACTGTTAAAGCATTAGAAAGTATTCAATCCTTTCTGGGGTTGTTTAGCAGTTTACCAGATGCAGAGAAAGTGAGATCAACCAGGTTTAAGGTTTTGTTTGATGAAAAGATGCAGCACCAAGCAAGTTTAGGATATTGGCAACAGCAAGGGAACCACTGAAATGAGTGATAAACCAGGACTCTAAGCTGGTTAGAAATATAGACAGAAGAAGGAAGAAGTGAAGTTCTATGAGAAGTTTGTAGTTAGAGTGCTTGACTAAACAAGATTGGAAGAACAGAGGTCTGTGATCAGAACAAGGTACTGCATCCCAGGCTAATTCAATTCAAATCTTGGGGTGGGACCCATAGATTATTTAAAACTCTCCAGCTAATTATGTTTCTTTCTTTCTTTCTTTCTTTCTTTTAAAGAAGTATGTTGATGTGATTGTTGATAAGTCCAATGGCAAGAGATACTAGTGGTGTGAAATCAAGATGAACTCACAAATAGAGAATGCAGTCAGAAAATTGTGCCTTTAAAAAACAAAGAACCAGCCCTGGCTGGTGTGACTCAGTGGATTGAGTGCCAATCTGCAAATTGAAAGGTCACTGGTTCAGTTCCCAGTTGGGGCACATACCTGGGTTGCAGGCCAGGTCCCCAGTTAGTGTGTGTGGGAGGCAACCAATCAATGTATCTCCCTCATACCAATGTTTCTGTCCCTCTCTTTCTTCCTCTCTAAAAATAAAGAAAATATTTTTAAAAAATAGACAAATGAAAATGAAGCCATACATGTCCTTCACAAATGCAAGTCTTAGGCTCGCCCTCCTGCCCATTCTCTCTGAAGAGAGACTTCTAACTCTGTCATATCAGAAGTCCAAGGCAAAGAAGTAAAGATTATGATGGGAAATACGGTAGAATTCAAAATAAACTTCTTGGGGATGCTTTGGAAATTGACTGATGAAAACAAGGTTAGAAACATGGAGACAATTTGTTCACTGCAGTCCCCTTGGAGGGACAAGACTTTGGCTCACTTAATGGATGTGGTGTCCATCTGGCTCCAGAAGTCTAAGGGTGGGGCTTAGGTCCCTACAAGGAGTTTGGTTGGTCCTCAGCCCAAATCTTTGGACCTGGTGGCTATGCCATGGTCCATCATCTTGGAATGGTGTTGAAATTCTATTCATTGAAATCTCATATGAAGGTTCATTCATGTTTGACCTGTACTTCAGTGATAGGGATCATCACTGCCAGGTTTCTCAGTTAAGAAAACTTACCTCTGCTCTTTCTCCTTTAATTAAAGGATCACTTGTGTAGCTAACTTCTGGCTAAGTAAAGTTCTTAGGAAAGGTGGAGGGCTCACAGGCATAACTGCTGCTAAGGGAAGCCCTCCTAACCCATTGCCCTGGTCTGTCATCCCATAAACTTAATGTCAACAGCATGTTCTAGAAAAGGCGATCGTAAGAAGACTCAGGTAGACATGGAGCACATTGGGAAAACACTGCCCTGTTTTATTAGTGCAGTAGTCAGGGTCCTCCATAATATATATAGGTCTGTCCAGGAAAAGTCCAACCATTGTTAATATAAGAACAGTTTGCACATCCACGTAACCTGGAAGCCAAGGAGAGTGGACTGGAATGCCCATGTGTGAACAATGACAACTTCACTGTACTCGTCGGTGGGGGTGGTAGACGATGCCATTGAGTGAGCGTGTGTTCTGTGTGGCCATCGCGTTCAAAATAACGGAGCAAGTAGAGCAATGGATCTGCATCAAATTTTGCATTAAGCTTGAATATTTCTCCACAGAAACTGTTTGGATGATTCAGAAGGCTGCAGCTATTGGCGACTAGTGATTGGCAGCCTCATCATGACAATATGCCTACTCATTTATCATGTGGTATGTAGAGATTTTTGGTGAAACATCAAATCACCCAGATGACTCAGCCCCCTACAGCCCAAATTTGGCACCCTATGACTTTAAGCTTTTCCCAAAACTAAAATCACCTTTGAAAGGGAAGGAATTTGAGACCATTGATGAGATTCAGGAAAATACTGTACAACAGGGTAGCTGATGGCGATTGGGAGAACTGTGTGAGATCCCAAAGTGCCTACTTGGAGGGGGACTTCTTGTATCTTGTATGTTCTTCAATAAATGTTTCTATTTTTCATATTACATGGCGGAATACCTTCTGGAAAGACTTTGTATATTATTAGAAAGGGATTTATTTTAAGGAATTAGCTCACACAATTATGGAAACCCACAAGTCTAAAACGTATAGGGTGGGCCTGGAGGCTGGTGATATAGAAGAGCTGATTCTATATTCCTGGTTTGAAGGCCTTCTGCTGCTGGTTTTTCTCTTGCTCAGAAGAAGTCATTCCTTTGCTCTGTTTAGCCCATAAGCTGATTGGAGGAGACACACCCACATTATGGAGAGCAATGGGCTATATTCAAATTCTACTAACGTAAATGCTAATTTCATGCAAAAACACCCTCACAGAAAGAGAGTAATGTTTGACCATATATGTACATGGGCACAGTCACGTTGACACAAAATTAGCCACCACAGCGAGGGAGGTTATGGCATGGTCTTCTCTGATTCCACAACAGTAGTAATACTCCATCCAATTCATCATTTGTGGTGTTTAATATGTCATGCGCTATGTAGAATGTAGACATTATTCTGTAAGTTGGTCTTCTTTGGGGATGGTGAGCATTTTTCCTGTATATATTTTTGGCACTGAGAATAGTTCCCTGCGCATAGAAAGCATGCAGAAAGCACCGGTGACAAGGGACTTCAGAATGATGTCTCTGAAGCCAAAGCTCTGTGAAGCAAGACTCCACACAGCTAATAGATTTCCATCTGCCAGTAGCTGAAAACATAGATCAGAAAGTTCACTACTGTTTTCAGCTCAGACTCCTGGGCTGGAGTAGAAGCAACAGCCACACAGCAGCCCTTATTTATCCTCCCTTCATTCTCTCTCACCAGTGCCAAATAATCTGAAATAATTGTCCTCACCGGTCACTTTGTCCATATGCATTGTCTGAGCCTATGGATCGATTTTCAGATTCCTTCACCTGGTACTACCCCAAGCTAACTTTCCATCTATATTTTCTGCTGAACTTGAAACTGAACTATCCGTTGCCTTCAAAATACGTCATTTATTTTTGCCCAACAACTTTCATTCATGTTGTTCCCGCCATAGCAGCATTTCTCTCTCGCAACGGCATCCTCTCTTCTGCTCATCCTTTGAAGCTGAGCTTCAAGACCACAACATCGACCTCCACTCTGGTCCTTCCCCTGCCCTGCCTTCCTTTCCATCCAGAAGTGCTTCTTTTCCTTTTCCCTGGCACATCCTCAGCATGTTGATCAGACTCATGCATTGTCCCATCTAAGTTTCTCATGGGCATTGTCTTACCATCTGTGACCTGCCTTCTGGGTCCATGCCTTTCGGCCACTTCCCCCATAGCCTCACGACAGTACCTTGCAGATCTTGGGCTCTCTGTGAAGTTCTTGTTGATAATATTAAAGTAAAGGACCTAAATATGTCAAGCCTCATTATGATTTATTAATTTCATCAAAGGAAAAAATATTTTTTGTATATCCTCCACAGCACAGCAGTGTGCTGAGCGGTGGGCTCATAGCGGGCATTTAGTAATTAGGAACTGATGGATATATTCCGTATTTGATTAAGTTCTTTGGATAATTTCAGACTAAAGGAGGCTTGGTCTGATGATACAAGTTTTAAAAGGCACCATCATTGCTGATGCGCACGTCTTTTAAAGTCCAGCAATAGAAAGAGGAAACAATCATGAGTTGGAGCCATTGACAGAACTGTGCTCACATCAAGCACTGAAGGGTTGATGGTGCTGTCACTAGAATGTGTCCCCTCTGGGAGCCCCCTCAGTTACCTTCGTGCATGAAAAGCAGTCTGAGTGTGTTCTCCTACTAGAGAAAGGACTTGGTGGTCCAGTAATCATGCTGGTTTTTTAATTGTTCTATTTTCTCCAATTTCTGGTGTGAATTTTCCAAAAATATCCTCAATCCTCCTGATTTTAATCACGGCAAAAGAGATGTGGGCAAATAACAGGAGATACTGCCTATGTGTCATCTGATTTGAAAATGTATTTCAGTTCAATCAACATTTACTCACTTCCTTGTCATACACAGTGCTGAACAAAGAGGGCCTGACTGATGCTCAGGGTGCTTTGGAGGAAGGATTTTCTCTAATTTTGCTTGTTGGCTTGTTGTAATGTACATAAGGCCCTTATTGAGGTACTGATATACTTGACAAACAACACTGTAAGCTTAAGATACACACCGTGGTGATCTGATGTATGTACCTGTTGTGAAATGATATGACCACATTAAGGTTAGTTAACACGTCCATCACCTCACAGAGTTACGTGTGTGTGTGTGTGTAAGGTGTGTTGAGGACATTTAAGATCTACCAGAAAGTGTCAAGAATGCAGACAGTGTTGTTTACTGTCGTCACCATGCTGGCTGTTAGGTGTGTAGGATTTACTCCCATTGACAGACCCCTCCCTGCTTCACCCACTCACAGCCCCGAGTAACCACCAAACTGTTTCTGTGAATTCAAATTTTTTAGATTTCACGTGTGATCGTGCACTATTCTTCTTTCACAAGAGAGACTCATAGGGTGCAGTTGAAGCCAAAGCATGACTGTGCAAAACAACCCCACATACAACAGAAGTCACAGTTGTGACAGGAGACATAGTTGTGCCCAGGGAGCCCATGGTGTCACTGCCCCATGCAGGAGGCAGGACAGACAGAGGCAGACAGACTCACGACTCCTAGAAGACTCGTGGGAGGCTTCCTGGAACATGTGCCATTTGAGATGGTTCTAAGAAGCCATTGAACATAGAAAAGGGAGAAGGGTGTTCTTAACAGGGACAGACAACTCAGGGGCCTGGCAACACAGAGGCTGATCGGAGGTTAGGAAATAAAAGACTATGTGGCTGGAGCAGAGGACAGGAGGTTGGAGGGTAGGTGAAGGAAATTTGTAGATAGGGCCCAGTCGTGTGTCAGGGAGCTGGGACTTTTTCTGGGGCCTCATATGTAGCTACAGCAGAATTTCTTAGGTAAATGATGTGATCATAGTTGTTCTATTCTTTTAAAAAAAAGTATTGATTTTATTGGGATGACACTGGTTAATTATATATAGGTTTCATAGGTGTACTACAATTCTGTAATACATCATCTGTGTATTGCATTGTGGGTTCACCACCCCAAGTCTCCTTCTATCACCATTTATTCCCCCCATTACTCTCTCTACCTCCCTCACTCCCCTTCTTCTCTGGTAACCATCCTACTGTGGTCTGTGTCCCTGAGTTTTTATTTCCTTTGCTTCATACCTTCACCTTATTTGTTATTTTAGAACAACAGTTCCCTCTGAAGGAGAAAGATGCTTGGATTGTATTGACAGGTTGGCTGGAGGTATCTTTTAAAATAAAGAACCTAATGAGCAATAATCACTTGATTCCTCTTGCACAATGAGTAGGATTTTATCAGCATCTCCGTAGGATAAAAGGAAGCCTGGCATCTTATGAGATGTAAATGTAACACAGTGGTCAGTGCCATCCTTGAGAGCAATCATCCCCTGCAGTGTGTGAAGGATACTTCAAGTGTCACAGATAAGTGACGCAGCACTTTTCTGTCACAGGTGGCCAAGAAACCAGACAGCATCCTATAAGCTATGGCTCCTGGCATTGGCAAGGGTTCAGCTACAGGGAAAAGACAAACACACTGAGTTAGTGGTGCTAATGAGAGCGATGTAGGGTGGCCTTTTCCTTTTTGTGCTGTTGAGAGGAAAGCAAGCTTGAAGCCTAACAAGACAGGTCCTTGTGACCAAGTTATACAGCGCCTTCCTTTCCTATCTAGTGGGAGGATCTAAGTGTTTAAGTGACCCTCCCCTTAGAAAGCCTGAGGCCTCACTATGTGTTTTCTCTGAGTTGGTTCTAGTCCCGTTTCTCTGAGATTGATTTTTGAGGAACTTTATTCCTCATTTATCTGGGAATAGAACCTTGAAAATCTTCAGATCCTTCATGGAGCAAGTTTTTCCTGAGGGGCCGCCTCCCCTCACTGGCCAGGGGGGACTGTGAAGTCCTGTGCCTTCAGGGAGTGTATGGCCTATGTCAGTGTCACATGATGGTCACTGGATTGGGGGAAAAAGGAAGTCAAGCATCAAAAACTAACAGTTCTACCGGGGAGAAGCATTTGAAATATTTGCACTACATACACTCCATTGGCAAAAAAAACTAGCATGTCTATTAGAGTTTTGTTAACAGCATGTTGGGATAAACTGTGCTGGTTCTCTCCTGCTTGCTGGAGGCTGCTCCATCTTCAGACCACGCTTTCGTCATCTGTAGATTTAATAGGCGAGGCCAGATCAAGGGTTTTCCACTCTGGCTGCCTGTTAGAACCATGCCCCTGCCCAACCAAGCCAGAATTGCCAGTTGCCATTGGAGGAGGAGGTGGGCTGCCCACGTTTAAAGACCCCAGGTGGGTCTTTTCTTCTTTCTTTTTCCCTTTTATCTGTTTTTGTGAAGCCAGGTGACTTCCCTCTGCCCAGGGGTACGGAGCTTAATTATGTTTCCCATTCGTGGCCAACATTTGAAAAAAAAAGTTTTCGTTTTCGTTGTTTCCCAGTTTAGCTTCCAAAAATGGACAGATTGGGCAACAATTGGGCTTTTATTCCCGAGGGGCAAAAATTCAACCAAGTGAACGTCAGTTTCTACCTGGCCCACTTCACCCATTGGTGTCACCTTCTTGGCCCTTGAAGGCCTTTTGATTTGTGAAACTGAACTAGATTATCTTAAAAATCTCAAATTACTTGAAGTGCGCGTTCCCAAAGCCAGAAAACTGATGGCACACAAATGACACCTTTATCTATAAACTAGTTGTTATATGAAATCACAGGGAGCTTAATCTTTGAAGATGGAAAATCCCAGGGTCAGGTGGAAGGGAGGCAGGGCTTGTTCACAGCACTGTCACCACTCCTAACTGCACTATTTGTACATGACACCTGCTGAGGGGGAAGGGGGGTAAGAAGGAAGGGTTGGCAGACGATTAATTCATTTTCCAGGGACCTTTAATGAAGTGCCCTCCTTTCCCATTCTCTCCTGTCCAGGAGCCACATCATTAGCTGGGATGTGGTGGGCTTTCCCTGGGGAGCAAGGTCATTATCAGACTGCTCCCTTCTGGGTTTTGCTGCAAAGGCTCCTGGGAGTCCTACCCTCTGCCCTTCCTGGTGGCTTCCTGCTGTGTCTGCTGAGGGCTGGGGGGCCTGTGTGGCTAATTGGCAGCTGCCCCGCTGCCCGTGTAGGTTGAGAAATACGTAGGTGATTGGTGTAGGCGCTCTTGCAGAGTGAATGCTCCTTGGTGCTTTGCTCTATTAAAAAATGTATTTACACTGTCAAGTTGATATGATTCATTCATGCTACACGTGATGACAAGAAGAAAAATAAGTTAACGAGCACTTCCTCGGCAGGTTGTTCCAGGTGTTTTATATCAGTATCTGAGTTATTTCTCGTGCCCAGCCTATGAAGTCAGGTGGTGGTGTTATTTGTGCTTGATAGGCGAGGAACATGGAGTCTCCAAGCAGATATTGGATTTCTCCTATTTCAAAACTAGGGTGGTACCTTAACTGTAAAACCAGACCTCTGGTAGCAGTGTTTGTCAATTCAAGCGGGTATTGGTTCTGCCAAAGGGAAGTTGCACTATTATATATGAATACATTAAGTATTATTATTTTTTCCCAGTTCCTCCAGTTTTCACCAGGTTTATTGTTATTGTCTGGTGATGTTGTTGACACATGATGGGTTACTGAGTTTATGTAACTTCAAAATGTTGGGATATGTCTAAGTTTATTGCTTATCCATAAAGGTGGGATACTTCCCACCTTTAATTTAAAAAAAAAAAAGGGCACTGGTAACCGAAGCAAATTGCTTCCCAACCATATGACCCTGGGCCTCTCTGCCCCAGTTTCCTAGTTGGGAAGATGGAGATGATCCTATCTACCTAACCTCGGCCCACAAGGACATTTCTGGGATCAAGTGTGACACTCAATGAAAATATTTCATCCCCCCTGGAAGGTGACCGTGCGGATCAGAGGTGCCGCTGTCGTCATCGGGATGTGGGACATAGCGTGAACACACTTTTGCTTAAAGACAGCTGTCCATGGAGTGTCCCATTTTATAGCCTCCCTGCCGTGACGGGTTTTTAGGTGGATCGGGCCATGGGAACTTCTTGTCTCTGACACCCAGGCTGCAAGCTGACTTCATTCTTCTGCTCCTGTCTACCCACGTCTCCCTGCGCGAGTCTCCGGGCTGGAGTTTCCCTGCCGAAGCCGTGTCTCATCTTGTCTTCATGGCTGGAACTGCTCCCCTGTGGCTCATCTTCCACCATGAGAGACCCTGGGAAGTGACTGTCCTTGAGCAACTCATGCTAACTGGCCAGGAAACATGTGTTAGGAGCAGGAGCCGGATGGCACACAAGACCTCTTGTCTCTGGGCAGTTTCAATCATGAATGGAGCCTTTCAGTCATTGTTTTTGGCATGATTGTATGCTTGCCTGTCAATTTTATGGCAAAATATAGCAGCCTTTAAAAAGTAAAAGACCGAAAACAGGGGTCCACACTCTGGTTAGGTCCCAGTCCCTGCGTGAGTGTCTACAACCTGTGTATATGAATTTGTATACCTACGTGTGTGTGTGTATGAATTCTCATATACCTGTAGGTGGCTCATATAGTACTTACTGAACTAATGCTACATTTAATTATTGCAGGGACTTCAACAACAACTGCAGTTACCAAAAGCCCAGGAAATATAATTGTCCCCAGTTAATACTTTTGCTACCCAGGAAACTTTGTTTTTCATATTGTGGGATAAAATAAACGTGCGTTTTATAACAACTCTCAGGAAGTCCTCTGGTTGGCACATACACAATCAATATTTGTTCCTTCTTAATCTTATGAAGTTAGTGAGGGATAAAAGTTCTGAGCTCTGTAATCTCTCCTACTTGAGTTAAAGGTTTTAGAATAAGAAGTGTAGATTTATTTTCTTCATTCGTATGAATTGAGGGGTTTTATGTTAGTTTCAGAATAACTCGAACTCTTTGGATGGTTACTTTGTATCACAAGTTTTAACTATTGTTCAAAATCAGTTCATGCACGTTTCTGCTTTTCCAACCTCTTTAGTATGCTCTCACTTGACAGAAAATGATGCCAAACTGGGGAAGCCGTGTACCTCAGATCACCCAATACCTGCTTTCTGGCTCTCATCAATCAGTAAATTAATCTTTTGACTCTGCCCAGCATAATAATGAGTTACCTCCTTGTTTATACTTCAGTCTCCAAGGCTAAATGCCACTGTTGGGTGTTTCAGTCAAAGGTTTATTTGTTTGTTTTTAATTAAACTTTGCTCCCTGGTGTGTGAAATGCTGGACAGGGGAATCTGAAGTATAATCATGAAAAATTTCACCCAGTGTCATTTAGTAAGAGCTGATAAGCAAGGCAAGGAAGACATGGGAAAACCAAAGAGCGTGACTCAGACACAGTGAGGTGAATGGGCTACTTCTTGGCCTGCTGGCCGGGCGAGAGACTTGATCAACAAGTTCCATTATCTTGGCAGATGAGTGATGTTCTAGCCATTTGAAGTTCCACCTGCTACACGTCTGCTCTGAGAGGGACAGCATGAGTAGTGCTGATCGTGGGTGTTAGCCCTCTTCAAACCCTGCTCTTCACCGTTTTCTGGCCACGTGGTATGTGTGGGCTGAACGTTTCTCTCCCCCCTAGATTCATATGTTGAAGTGCTGAGCCCTGATGTGACTGTATTTGGGGGTAGGGGGTGCTAAAGGTTAAACAAGGATCTAAGTATGGGGCCCTAATCCAACAGGGCTAACGTGTGTATGTACGCGTGTATGTACATATGTACGTATGTATTTTAATCATCACCTGGGGATTACTGATGTGTAGAGAAGGGTGAGAGAAAGAGAGACATTGCCGTGAGAGTGAAATAGCAGTTGGCTGCCTCCCATAGGTGTCCGATCCAGGATTGAACCCCCAGCCTAGGCTGTGGGATGTCATTATGACAGCCAAGCAGACTAGCATTCCACATAAGTAGGTCACTTAAATTTACTACTTAGGTAAGCAGGTGACTTAAAACCTCACATCCTGACTCCACCATTTACTCTAGCCACGTAAGCACGCTACCTTTCCATCGGCCTGCAAAATGGTTTTAAATGAAATTGCTCACATATGTGGGTAGCATGGTGCTGAGCCATAGCAGGGACTTCAAGTTAGCTTTTTGTTCCCAGGAGCTTGGAGTGGATCTTAATTACGCAAATAGTTGGCTTTGGGGGTGGTCTTCCTCCCCGCAAAGACTTCACCTGCTGTTAGAAGAGTCCTAGGACTGGTGCAATAATTTTGCCTGTTACACTGAGATTTTTATCTATAGGACGTTAAATCCACAAACACCATTGATCAGCCTAAAAGCAATAACAGGTATTCCCTATAGTTAATAATCTGTAGATTAATAGGGAATCCGAGAGAGACCAAGGGTTTAATAATGAAGCTGTAGTAATGATACTCATTTGAGTGCCTGTCAGTAAGAAAATAATTACCTTTCATTATGAATCAATGAAAACCAACTGGCATAATTAGGCTCTAGTGTGTTTTGCTTTAAATGGCTTTCTAGTACCTTTTCCAGTATTATTGGAGAGGCACAAAAAGGCTCCTGTGCTCCCGAACGTATGCTAAGATCTGCAGCTGCCCAGCCTCCACCATTGATCATGCAGGTGCACTAAGGGAGAGGCAGCTGTGTCTTTTAAGTGGCGTTGGAGGTCGGGGACAAACTTTGCCTGGCAGGCAGGCCGGCCAGCTGGCTGACTTTCACCCTTGCCCCTGTTCTGCTTGTTGACCACACTGGGCCAAGGCGCTTTTGCCTAAACTCAGAGCTAACTGTTCCATTCCTTATCTGCACAACATTCTTGAGTCGTCCCCAGCAATCTTAGAATAAGTCTTTACCCTTTTCCTCAGAAAGCTGCATGGCCCGGCACCCGTTTACCTCTGCAGCTTTGTGTTGCGATCGGTGGCCACATCTACCATCTTGCTGGTGGTCAGACTACTTGCTCCCTACTGTGTGCCCTTTCCGTAACGGCCATCGGCTCCATGTCATTTCCTCACCAACCTTGACTGGCTCTGTGTTTATCTATACAATTTTTAAAAATCGGTTTGAGAGAGAGAGAAACATTGGTTTGTTGTTCCACAAACATGCCTTCGTTGGCTGACTCTTCTATGTGCGCTGACAGGGGATCGGACATGCAACCTGGCATATACCAGGACAATGCTCGAACCAACTGAGCTACCTGGCCAGGGCTATACAGATTTTCCTGTCCTCTTCTTCCTGATAGTTCATCAGTACCATGAGGGTGTGTGTTTTTGGTTCCAACTCTACCTCCAGCACCTGGCTCGGAGGAAAGGACAGGCATGAAGATTTCTTGAGGGGAGACTAAGGCATAAGCATCTGCCCTTAGGGGAGCAGATGGCCACCACTAGCTGGCACACTGGCGGACCGGGCTGAGAGGAACCGAAATGCCCAGGGAATGAGGGTTACCTTCAAGATCACCTCCCAAGTCGAATACCTAAGAGGTGACAGAAAGAACCCCTTCAGTGCGCAGGTCTCCTCTTCCTGACAGGACATGGTGCACAGGGACTGAGAACTACTTCATACAAAGCAAATTCTGATCAGGGCCACTCTTTGGAAGGAGGGTCTTAAAAATGGATGTCAACTCAGGTTTACATTTGCAGCCCAACTACAGACCTGGACTGGAATGAAACCAGCAGTTCCTCTGTATGGAACTCACCTGAAATGCTGGGGTTTTCTCATCAGTCTGTTTCTGTCTTGAGAATGGTGGTAACATTTTTTAACTCAGGCTGGCTGTGAGCCAGAAAGGAGTTTTATTTTTCAGTATGCTCATGCTAATGATGAAGTCATTTCTCACTTAAATGACTTATTTGTTGTTTAAATTAAGTTGAATAGTACTTGTCTAGGATATTTTTTTTTTCTTTTCACTTTTGGATCCAAAAAAAAATAAGGGAAAAAATTTAGATTTTAATAATCCAGATACGGATTGAAACTTTGTCAAACTATGTCAATTCATTATTTCCCCCACAGGAGGTCTAATTTCAAATAGGTAATAAGATTAGCCAAATGTTTGCTTTATGGAAAATTACAGCCAGTCGTCATTATTTTTTTTTCTTTTTTTTTTAAAGATTTTATTTCTTTAGAAAGAGGGAAAGGGAGAGAGGCAGAGAGGGAGAGAGAGAGACATCAATGTATGGCTGCTTTTCACCTGCCTCCAGCCACAGACCTGACTGGAGACCTGTTTTGCAACCTTGTTATATGCCCTGGCTGGGGAATCGAACCTGCGACCTTTGGGTTCGCAGGCTGGCGCCTTATCCACTGTGCTACCAGCCAGGACATAGTCGTCATTATTGAAAGCAAGTTTTTTTCTTTGTCTCTGCCTTTGTCTATGATTATGAGACTGAATACCTTGGTTTAGATATTTAAGGGCAACATGTGTGGACACCTGAGGACACATACACACACACACACGCACACACGTGGAGATCTGCAAATCCAGAAATGATAGAAAGTGGAAATTTCAGCAGTGCCATGCATAGGTTTCTGTTGAGGCAACATAGTGATGCCTTAAAATGCATTACTGAAATGGAAAACTAGAATGTGTAAAAAAAAAAAAAATGGAATACTTAATATCTGAATTAGAAATTGGCATGTTTTCTAACTTAAACTGTAGAAAAACAAAGAAACTGCCAGAAAATAATTGATGATAACTTAGTTTCAACAGTACACTGATAAATATTTAAGACTATGTTATGAAAAACCAGGGGGAGATTTATAATTTTAAGGCTTACACTGTAATTCCTGAGAGATTGTAATATTTATTTAACCTTTCCTTTATTTAATTTAAATAAAATTACTGTCATTTCTGTAAGCATTTATGTAATGATGTTTCATTTACTTTTCCATTAAAAATTACTAAGATAAATAAGGAGTCCTAGTGAATGAGATATAATTTAATAAACATGTATTTCTTGGTAGAAAACTAATCAAGTCCTGCTACCAATATATATTTAGCGAGCAGCACAGCAGACAACCTGAATGATTTAGGCAATGATATGACTTCAGGGAAAATGGTTTTATCCTTTATTGCCCATGTCTTTTAGTACTTGCACTGGAAATAAAATTACAATCCAAGATTATGAGCATTGTGGAATTTTATAATTGGATATTTGAGTCCAAAATTGATTAACAGCATTATCAACATAGAAACAGATTTTAGGTTAAATTTGAGAATGATTTTTTTTTTTTTTTAACTAAAATCTTGGAGTAGATGATAATAGAGGATTCACATTTTTTTTTTCCTGAAAATTTTCCAAGAGGGATAGCCATTTTTCTGGAAATTCAATAAAGGGGAAAGGTGGGTGGCTAGACCACAAACCTCTTCAGAGACCTTTCAACCCATGGCTGTAATTCATATATTTTATCATCGTCAAAATTTTAAAATATTGAATACTTCAAAAAGAATTTAGTACTACCCTGTTGATTTTCACCAAGGAAACAGGCTGCCCGTAGCCACATAATGTAATTCAGAGCTAGTGCTGGAAGTCAGGCCTGCTGACGGCTGAGGCAGTTTGCCTTCGCCCGATGCGTGGTCTTTGGAATTTCCCGTCCATCTGCAGGTGTGGGCACTGAGAGTTGACTATGGGCTGGCCCTGCTCTAGAATTCAAAGCCGTCATGGGGAATGGGAGCTTCCGCTCCAACTCAAAAATGAGCTTGCTTTCTTCTCCTTCCAATTGAAACTGCCCTTGTGCTTCTCTGAAGCACTGAGCTGTACGTTTATTTTGACTGCATTTTTAGAGAATGAGGGTGGGGTCTGTCATCAGAAACCCCTACGCAAAAGCTTGGAGGCACTGGGGGAAGGGTAGACCCTGCAGCTGGAAGTGCTGCCCGAGAAGAGTGGACCTTGTCAGGAGCGAAGAGAGGAGGACAAGGATGCTTGTGTGAAGCAAAGGAAAGGAGAAAGGTCGTGGACACATTCTGCACACATGTGCTGATGGGGCCAAGAAAGGGGCAGACCAGGGACGTATCTGCCAGGTTACCTCTGTTTTGTCAGGGGCACATTGGAGATCCAAATGGGTGGGACTGAGCAAACCCTAGAGTCCTTGGCAGAACAAATAATTCTCGATCATGGATGTTGTGTGCACACACCTACACACAATGTAGGTGTCTACCATAATGTCTACCATTGTGAGTGTTTTCTATCGTCTCCACTACAAATAGTGGAAGAAAATAATAGAAGTAACTAGGCCAGGGTGACCCAGACGAGTGAATCAAACTGACTGGAAAGGAGCACTGGACTGTGTTTATTTGGGGGGAAATAATAAGGAAATAAAGTAGAAGTTTCTCTTTCAAGGAATAACTTGTTTCATGTTGCCAACTGAGCAGCTCTGTGACCATCTTGAAAATAGAGAAGGATCATTCTGTAAAAAGTCCCGGGACAGCATGGCACACAGCCGGGCTCCTCACGGCCTGCTTTGAGTAGAGTGGAAACAGTGGAATGTGCTGGTTAACACAGAGCATTGAATCAAGGGGAAGAGCGGACTCACTGGGCACAAGGGTGGCCCTCAGCGTAGGGTAGCAAAGGCATAAGCTCTTTGGACGGTGACTTTGCTTATACTGAATTTAATTTGGGGTTTTTTGTTTGTTTGTTATTTTAAAGATTTTATCTATTTTTCAGAGAGAGGGGAAGGGAGAGAGGAAGAGAGGGAGAGAAACATCAGTATATGGTTGCCTTTCACCTGCCTCCAGCCACGGACCTGTCTGGAGACCTGGCTTGCAACCTGGTTATGTGCCCTGGCTGGGAACCAAACTTGCAACCTTTGGGTTTGCAGGCTGGTGAATTTAGTTTTGAAGAACAGATTATAAAGACATATCTGCAAATGTTGGGCAAGGTAAATTTCTTTCTTTCTTTCTTTCTTTTTTTTTTTTTTTTTTTGAGGGTATGTCTTTTATAATTTTTTGTTTTTCCATTTTAATTGGCATTCAATATTCTGTTAGTTTCCTTTGTATAGCACGGTGGCTAGACATTTACATAACTTACAGAATGCTCCCCTTGACACCACAGTTATTACAATATCATTGACTATTCCCTGGGCTATACTCTCCATTCCATGGCCCTTCAGGCAAGGTAAATTCCAATGAGTTTTCAAAGCCTGTAATATGGAGTCAAATTCAGTTGGCTTTATGATCAATTAGGTGACGGTTCCAACATAACTTTATTCTAGAAAGAAGAAAGTTTTACTCTTTGCAACAGCATGGACGGACCTTGAGAACATTATGCTAGATGAAGTAGGCCAGTCAGAGAAAGACAAACACCATATGATTTCACTCTTATGTGGAATCCAATGAGCAAACTGAACTAGCAAGCAAAACAGAGACAGACTCATAGATGAAGAGCAGGATGACAGCTAAGGGGTGGGGTGGTAGCAGGGGGAGGAAGAAGGACTCATGGACATGGACAACGGTGTGGTGATTGTGAGGGGTGGGATGTATAAAGGGAATCAGTGGTAATGGGAAAAAATACCAAAAAAACATCAAAATTAAACAAAAGGTGTTCCAATAAAGAAAGGAGCTTCTCTTACTCTGGGAAAGAGGCAGTTTAAAGTTTGAGACAAGGCACATAGTGTGTGTTTTCTTACTGCTAACCAACTGCACTCTTTCCGTTTTCTTTGGGAAAAGTGGGCCCAGGGAGCTTAGGGTGGCCTTGTGGGAAATGAGGAGAGAAGGGGGAGTAGCCCCTGGGTTTGTGGGTCTGGGAGCAGTTGCTAAAAGGGGGCCATGGTGGGAGGCTTGTCAGCAACAGAAATTTCTCCAAGTTCTATATGCTGGAAAGTCCAAGATCAAGTTTTGCTTTGGCCTCAGGGGGCAGAAGAGGGAGGGAGCTCTGTAGGGTCTCTTTTATGAGGGTGTTCATGGATCCTACTCACGAGGGCTCCACCCTCATGACCGAACTACCTCCCAAAGGCCACGTGTCCCAATGCTGTCATATTGGGCATAGGGTTCAGCATAGGAGTTTTGTGGGGACACTCAATAGTGGGCACATCACACACATTGGGATTTTCATTGTGAGCTTTTGAGATGGAAGAGATGGTGTCATTATCTCCACTTTATAGACAAGGAAACGGCCTACTCATTTGGAGTATATTCTGCTTTGACAGATGGAGGGATGGATGGACAGACGGACTTACAGTGGTGGAGATGGGTCTGCTTTCTCCTTGCCCTGGCTCCTGCCCACCTCTGCCTGTGCATGTGGGAGCACCTGGACCTCTGTCCAGGAGTCAGGCCTCTTCCCAGAACCCAGTCCCAGATAATAGGAACAGCCGGGCTGGCCGGCGCCCTGCGTGCTGAGCGGGGAGTCTCCCGAGTCCCAGAGACCCAGCACCTTCACAGATCTGGTGCCTTTGATGTCTGCATCACCCACCCGACAGGGATGTGGAGCTGCTGGTCCCAGGACATAGGCGCAGGCTGTGTGTGGCTTCTCAGTTTGGACTTGACCTCACCTGTGGCTTCATTTCCTGGCTGTCCACAGAGCTTTAGTGTCTGAGTTTCTTTCTGGGACGCTCCTAGAGACATCACTCAATGGGAGGAGATACTCATGTTGGCTGTCGGAAAAGCATGTCAACAGCTAGCCTGTCTCAACCTCACAGCCTCCCCTCCGACATGGGTTGGGGAAGAATACGTAACCATATTCATGTACATATATTGCGTTATTTGTTTAAAATCATGTCTTGTGATTTGACACTGCTTTCTCTTCTCTTCATCTAATGGAGCAGAAGAACATTTCAGTTCACAAAAGGTCAAGAATCCATGTTTCATATCTATTCCCAGGAGCTTTCCCCTGGAGCCGTGGGGGTCTCTCCATCCAGCGATACCTTTGGTTCTGTTGCTGCACCAGGGCCCCCCTCAAATGCAGTGGACTGTGAGGTCCCTCGGAGCCCAGGGCTGCTTTCCAGTGATTAGAGCTGATCACCATCGGCTCCTTCCAGGCAAGAACTCTCCAGAGGGGAATCCTGAAGCTAGAGGCAAGTTTGCCACAGACCCCAGGGCTACCCTGAAAGCTCTGGCCTGGCGTGAGGCCCCTTGGGAAGCAGAAATGTCCCGCTGCGGGGCTGGCTCTGTGCCAGGCTCACGCATTTCTCTAAAAGCCGTAGGGTTATTCAATCCAGTGGGGATCGAAATTCGGAGTCACCAACACACACTGGAGAGCTGCTTCTGTAACCACCTCCCCTCGCCACTTGCTTCTCCTTCTTTCCCAGCCACATTCTCAATCACATTTTACATCCAGCATTATTCTGTCTTCCTTGCAGACGTGCAGTGAAGTGGTTAGCCAGTCGTGGGCTTTACAGCGTGGCCCTCCTACTGCCAGTGCTTCCAGGATGCACCTGGCCCCCTGCACGGCTATCACGGTGTTATCAGCTCTATTCCCTGCGTCCCCAGGACTGTTCCGTAACAACCCATCTGTACCTCTGAAGCCCTTCACCTTTTCCACGGAGGCCCCCAGTACCCCTCCCTCCTGCCGACTGTCAGCCACCGCACATTCTAGAATAGTTTGGTCTGGCTTTCATGGGCTGGCTTCGATGATTTTTTTAATTCATTGCACTGACCCCTTTGGGAATGTGTATGTGAGAGGAAGCCTGGAGCAAGGTAGTTGTCCTGAAAATGATCTCTTTGTGAGGGTAGAGGCCACTATTGATGGTACTTGTTGTCAACGGCCTGCAAGTACCTGGGTACCGTGCTGTTCCTCCCTTCCACCGGGCCAGCGCTGAGCTTGGGAGCAGCGCGCATCTCGGTACTTTCCCTGGGAAATGCCTTTTTCCTTCCCCTCAGCTGCCTGGTGCCCGGGAGCGCTTTTTGACTTAAGGTTGTTCTGGCAATTGGCCGGCTGGCTCCCAGGGTCCTTAAGGCTTCGGGTAAATACTTGCAACAGTTGGGACCGGAAGGAATCCAAATCAGGCCAGGGCATTTGTGTCCGCTTCATGTTCAAGGCACTGTATTTTAAGTGACTTTTCTATTGGTTCATGAGTTTACAACAATATGACTTGGGAGAAGCAGCTGTCTGAGGAAATAAGGGAAGATCAAGCAGTTTTTGATAAGCCAAGCGTTCCACTGATGATGTCAGGAGTGTGATCAATGATGAGCCAGAATGCCAGGGCCACAGATAAAACTGGGACACGCAGGGTGACTGACTGGGAATCCAGGTTCCTCCCAGTGCTTGACAGCACGGAAATGGGGCTCTCCCTCATCCCTAGATCTCTTTTGAACAGGGATACTCTTTGTGTGGTACAAGTTTACGTATTAGTTAAGAAACATACGTCAGGTTGAATAACTTGAAAATCATGAATTCGTAAAGATAATGTCAATTGACAATGAGTTAACGGTGACAAACCACTGACTGAAGAGAAAACACACTGGGACCTGCCTCTTCCTTTCCTGCTGCTACTTCACGTAATGAGAAAGCCTTTCCCCCAAGTTCCCTTACGTGGGAGAAATACTGCCAACAAAAACGCAGTAGAAATTAGAGCTACTTTCTGAGGTTCAGTCAATTACGCCCCGTCATGGTGTCATCTACTGCCCATAGGCTGTCAATGAAACCCTTTGGGCCAGCGTGTTCTGCCCATACTGCGTCATTCCACACACACAATCATTTCCATACTCCGCTTGCAGACGAGAAATCAGTAAGGAGCCCGGGCTGGGGTAAAGGCTCCGTTCAGCCCCACCTGTGAATTTACGATTCCGTGAGATCTTTAAGATATATTTTACCTGTGCATTTAACAACAAAGCAAAGCAAAAAACTCTGTTTCTTCACAGCATCCAAATTGAATGTTTCATCAATGGTGATAGGAATTATTGAGGAAAGTGGTAATCATCTGTGATATCAGCTAGTTCCTGAATGACATCTAGTTAACATGTTGACTGAGAATCAAATCTGCAGGTGATGCCCCTTTAATGAGGCCAAGTGATGTAGCTAGAGGCTGAAAATGAGGCTGGACTTTTTTCTGGACAGTCCTCAATCATATATATGCAGTTTGTCTGGAAAACATCAAGCCATTATTAATATAATGAAGATAGTTTGCATGACATCAGTGAAACCTGGTAGCCAAGGAAAGTGGACTGGAATGTGCGTGTATGAATAATGATGACTTCCCAGTACTAGTCAGTGGGGGTGGTAGATGTCACTGAGTGAGCATGTGTACTGTGTGGTCATCGCATTCAACATGACTGAACAAGTAGAGCAACGAATCTGCATTAAATTTTATATCAGAAGCCCAGAAAAGTCATCCATGGGAACATAGAACTCAGTTCTTCGGGCTAACCTTTCAGAGCTCATGTGCATGGTATGCAGTTCATGACTTGAAACACGATTCATTCTGTACCTTGGGGAGGAACCCAGGTGTCTGTGTTAGGGCGGATGCTCTGTATTGTTATAGTCCGGCTGGTTTTCAGAAATCGTCCCAAACAAATGATCAGAGCTAAAAATGTTCCAGAAGGGGGAGGTAACGCTGTGTGGTTGGTCAAGCCTGAGGCTTGCCCCTGGAAGCCTGAAATCTGATGGAAATGAAGAAGACACTTTCTTTGCCCTTTCTTCTGGAAGTAGAGTGCCTGCTGCCCCCTTGTCTTGAATGTAACTGTGCGCCACCCCCACCACCCCCCAGAGCCAGAACTACTTTCAAATTCAACAGGACACTGTTTCCTGCTCACTTGGGCCCTCGGAGACAGGACCTGAGACAGGCTAAAGGGGATCTACACCAGGGACTCAGTATAAATTTTACTATGAGATTAAAAACTTGGCCCACTTATGAAAGGTTAATTGAACGTTCATTGTCGTGTGTTCTTCTTTCCTAAGGTGGAAGCAGTTTAAATTCTGGTTTCTGAGGAACAATCGTTTGCTCAGGGGCCAGTCAGCCCTTGCGCCCGGTGGCCCCAGAAACCCCTGCTGTCCCTGTGGTGGGGGCATGGAGGATGGAAGGGGACACTCCTTTGACAATTTACAGCCCCTCCTTTTACTTTAAAATTGGTCAGGAGGAATCCCGACAGAGGCTTTGCCCAAGTTCAACCTGTTTGAACTGTTGAAAATGAAAAAAGTCTCCTGGCCCTGGGATGGTTGGTGCAATTACAGCAGCAAATTTGCCCAGTATTTTCAGGGTGTTGGAAATTGGAAAAACCAGTCCTGGAGCTGGGAGAGACCAGGCTCCTCCCTCAGGCCCAGCCTGGCTGCTGCCAATCCACCGGGGCTGTCTCATTCTGCACCTTCTTGCCTCCGTGGTCTTCTGCCTGTTGACTTTCCTCTCGCCCTCCGTGGCCTATCTCAACGGCTTTCTTGTTTCCCTTATTTGGAGTTATTTTGCACATTCCTCACTCTTCTCTAAGCCTTTGTTTATATCAATACCCCTCCTAGCCTTCATCACAGTATGCCTTGTGCTCAGTTACTTCCATACTGACCTATCATACTGCCCCCTCTCTTGTGGTTTGAATAAGTGAATTCTAGGTTCAGCTTTCCAGGTGAGAAAATAAGCTCTGAAGAAGTTTAATCACTAGCCCAGGGCCACACACTTAGCATGGTTATGGGCTTTACTCTGAGTCTGTCACCTCAGTTCCAGTGTGTTTTCTCTTATGGTCTAATGCAGAAGAACCTTCTGTTTCGTGTTTAATGTTTATTATTCTATACATGCATATGTACGCATATGTACGTGCACAGATACGCATGAATATATGTGAACCAAGCTGCCTTTCCAGGGTCATAGTCACTTACATGAACCTCAGAATCCAGTTGTACAGAGACTCATTCTCAGGTTAACCCTCAGAAGACAGCTCAGAAGGAAACTTGTAATTTGGAGACATATACTCAGTTGCTTCACAGGGGCCCGGTGTGCAGGACTGGGCTTCACGTGAACTCCTCGCCTCCAGCCTGTATTCCTCCACCCCAGACGTCCTGGCCCCACCCCTGTTCTCAGCATAAGATCTGGTTGGTTCACTGCTGTACCTGAGATAATGTAGGTCAGCAGTTCTCAAGCTTTAATACATGTAAACACCCCAGGAGGCCTTTGATAAGTTCCCTGGGCCTTGTGCCCAGGGATTCTGAGTCAGAAGGTCAGGGTGGGTTTGGCAACTCTGCTTTTCGAACAAGCTCCCAGATGGTGCCAGGGCGGCTGGTCCGAGGACCCCACTCGGAACCACAGAGGCAGGCCACCCCTGGTGACAGGTGTCTTCTCCAGAGCAGAACCTGTCTGGATTTTTGTCCTTCCTCTCTCTCTGGAGTCAGAGTTCAGAGAAGGGTTCCCCTTTTCAGAACAAACCCTTTCACCACCAGTTTTTTTTTTTATTATTATTACAGTTTACATTCAATATTAGTTTTTACTAGTTTTTATTAGTTTTATTAGTTGGGCAATCATATGCTATACAAAGTGACCCACCTGATATTTGCAGTTCCCACCTGGCCCCACACATACTGTAATAATAACTATTATAATACTATTGACTGTATTCTCTATGCTGTACTTTATATCCCCATGACTCCCAATTGTACTTTTATTTTTTAAGATTTTACTTATTATTTTTAGAGAGAGGGGAAGGGAGGGAGGCAGAGAGGGAGAGAAACATCCATGTATGGTTGCCTTTCACCTGCCTCCAGCTGGAGGAGACCTGGCTTGCAACCTGGTTACGTGCACTGACTGGGAATTGAACCAATGACCTTTGGGTTCGCAGGCCGGCACCTTATCCACTATGCCACCAGCCAGGGTTCTAACTACTGATTGTACTTCTTAATCACATCACCTTTCTCACACAGCCCCCAAACCCCCCTCCCCTCTGGCAACCCCCGGTCTGTTCACCGTGTTTATGAGTTGGTTTTGTTTGTTGCACCACCAGTTTTTAATCCCATTTTATTTGGACTGTTGTCAGGACTTAGCTCCAGCCATTGGCCTGCCTGTCTCAGGGCCTCTTTTATACAACCATTCCATCGCCTTTATTTCTCTGCTGCATTTCTAACAAAACTGCTCGGATGTCTGCTTCTGGTGTCCTGTTTAAGATTCATAGCTTCCTCATGAGGGTCAACAAAGTGATTCTGTAACAACAGGTAAAATTTCAGATTCCACTTGGTTGGCTCGGACCTGAGCCCCTGTAAGTTGGGAATTGGCTTGCAGGCAGCAGAATTAAGAAGCCAAGTTTAATGATTTTTTTTTAGTGGAGGTGGATGGAAGAGACTAGGACATCACAAAAGAGAGTTAACTTGTACATTTCTTTATTGTGATAAGGGACAATTGCTCCAGGAACTTCAATCAAGCACTTGATTGATGGACCTGAGTTTGTTCCCCTCTAAGGCATTTCGGTGCTGACATGCCAGGAGAAGGCACCCCAAGCCCATGTAAAGCAGTTGCAGGTGGGATGAGTGAGGCTTCATACACAGCTGGTCCAATAATGCCTCTGATCAATCACGTTTTGATACAGCATTGATGGACACAGCTGGTTCCCTCCAGGGTCCACTGTCTGTGAAGTGTTCACATTCTCCCAATATCTGCGCACATTTTCTGTTTTCCTCCCACATCCCAAAGATACACACAGGTGCTGAATTGGTGTGTCTAATCACCTGTCTGAGTGGGTGTAGGTGTGGGTGGCCTGGTGATAGGAGGGAGTCCTATCCAGGGTGAGTCCTGCCTGTCACCTTGGGCAGCCAGAACTGGCTCTGGCCACCCACAACCCTGACCTGAAATTAGTGGGTTGGAAAATAATGATCTTACTTGTTTTTATTCATCTTTCTTAAACACAGGTGCAGCTATTACTTATTTTAGTGACTGTGGAGTATCACGCTAAGTGACATGAGGTCAGACAGAAAACGTTAAGAACCATATGATTTTCCTCATATAGGGGATGGGAAACTGAAAGCAACAAACAAACAGATAAGACAAACAAACAAAACTCATAGACACAGACAACAGCATGGAGGTTACCCGGGGGAAGGGGAGTGGGGGACAGATGTTTGGGGGTTGGGCATACAACGTGATATACAGATGATGAGCATGGAATTGTACACTTGAAACCTACATAATCTTTTTAACCAGTGTCACCCCCATAAAAATAAATAAAAACTTCATTGAGAAATACAAAAACATTTAAGTGGGTCTTAATTAGAAATTTGGTGCAGTTTTTGTGACCAGAAAGAGGCTATAGGAACTTAACTCTTGCTTGTATCTACTGGTCTGTGGTCATTTGACTTGAAGTCTCAGTTTCCAAGAACTGTCTTGGACATTAAGTAAGGACTTACTTTGAAACATTTCACATGAACTACTTTGCATGCTAATGATTGTTCTTAAGAACTTTGCTGCGTAAGGAGACTTCATCTGTTCTTCTGACAATCACTTACACTTTTCATTTGCATTCACATCACTTCATTAATCTTAATTATTTAGGATGAATCATAATCTTACCCAAACATACTTACGTGACTCATTCCTACTGGTATTCTTATTGTGAATGCTTTCTCCAGCTCAGTATTGCTATTCTGTAGAATACATGGGAATCAGAGAAAACATGGAAGGGAGTCACATGCTGTGACCCCTTATTCGCTATTTAACCTTAATTGTTTTCTTGGTAGAATTTCATTGTATTGGTGTTCTGAGGCCATTAGAGCATGTGGTATTTTTGAAGACCCACCGAATATTTCACTTTTTATGCAATATTCTTTTATGTAGCTCTTTTATCTTCCCACCTAATGTGTCTGGAGGAGAGAACTGTACATGGCTCACTCAGGGCTTCCCCATGGAGCCAAGCATACACTTTCCTCAACCAGAGTAGTCAGCTGTACTTTGTACCTAAGTTAGTGCTCACCATGCATAAAACAGTTGCTTGGATTATTTCAGTCCTCATGATAATTCTGCAAAGTAGATCATATTGTTAACCCCAAGGTGAAGAAACTTGCCCAAGTTCACCCAGTTACTACTACATGGTAGAGCTTAAATCTGTGCAACACCCGTTCTGCATGTTTAACTTTCCCACCTATCTCCCAAGGAAATTGGAGTTGTACCTTCTTCCTGCTCGTTCCTCTCTTCGCCATCTGCCCTCACGCTTCTTGTGCTGTCCCCATCTGTTCCGAACGTCCTGCCCAGCCCATGACAACCTCTCGGCTCAGCCTTCTCCGCCTTCCCATTCTCTCTCAACTTTGTCCTTCTTCAGTCCTTCCCATCTTCCCAGGGACCCCTCCTTGCTCACTTTTTTGGCTCTCTTTTTTTGTTTTGTTTTTTTTAACCTCTTCCGTTTTTTAAAAAACAGCATCTAGTCCTGGAAATGGACCCTCTGGCTATCTTGGCCATGTTTGATCATAGCCCTGTAAGAGGACAATAAGCTAGGTGAATTCAGAAGCAGAATATGGGATTGAAATAAACAAGAAGAATCATTTTCGCTTCCCTATTAGAAACATAAATATGAGCAACTCTACTGTCTTGATGTCCGATAGTTTGTAAGAAGCTAAATGGAGCACAATTGCTAAACACACACACACACACTTGTTTTTTGCATTGATTGCCATTTTACCAGGCAGTTTATTTTGGCAATGCAACCGCAACAGTAACACAAGAATTGGAGTTGTCATCATACAGAAGCACAGAGGCTCATCAGATTGTCTCTCGTCTGCTCCATTGTGTGGAGATAATTGTGCATCGATGTGAATTATTGCTGGAGTCTCCTGTGGATCTGGGCTTAGGCATTTGCTTCTCTCTCCAAATTCAGAAGTTATGGCCACTCATCATTATAAATAAGACTTTTAAAAGAGGACAGAGCTATAAAATAAACATTTCAGAGCAGCATTGGATATGCCCAGCTGAATAAATTGCCCTTCTAATTAGCTTGGAACTCCAAACCTCATTTAAACACTCTTCCTTTTTTCTCTCTATAGAGAAGGCAAGAAAAATAAAACCCTAACAATTATGTAGATTCTAAGCAAAATATAGTAAGAATATTTTGGGAAGAGATACCCCCCACAGAAAACAGAAATTGGTTAAGTTCTTGCAGCTGATCAGTGTCACATGGAAGAATAACAAAATAGACTTGGTAAGTTTATGGCAGAGGGTAAGTTTTGATTATGGAGCCATTCATAACAGTTACCCATTAGAACTCAGGAATGGCTCACAAGGTGCCTTTTGGTTTCCACCTTTTCTTTCCAGCAGGATTGGGTTGCGTGCTGCATCGGGACCATATTAGACTCAGCAACAACATCATCACACAACTAGTATGATGCACACTACCGTTGCGTAGAAGGATCTCACTAATTTCTCAAAATTGCACAAACTGTGAATGTAACACTGGCCTAGAAATCTGAGCTGCTTTAGCAGAGTTCTGCTCCAGCAAGGGTGGTTTCACTAAGGCCAGACCTGTGGGTGTGACTTCACTCAGCAGGCACAGGGGGAAGGCATCCTGGCAGCAGCAGGTGGAGGTCACGCCACGAAGTGAAGACAGGAACACATGTGGCATTTTCAAGGCAAAGGATTAGGAAGTTTTCAATACGATGGGAGACCTTGAACCTCAGGCCCACGGCGACTTCAAGGAAGAGCGACTACCAGCCAGAGTGAAATTAAAATCGTCATGACAGAGCAAGAGCTGGTTGACTTTGCAAGATCAGCAAATCCATGTAGTGGATAACAGTGGGAAAAATGAGTGGCTAATATTGAGAAATAGGGTTAGAATAAAGAAAATATAGAGCAATAGGGAGACAGACTGCTTATAACTCAAGTTAGAGCCATATAGAAACTATATTGATTATTGGAGTGATGTGTCTGCTACAGGAGTTGACTCGGGGATGTTTCTGTTGTTGATGGAGAACAGGAATGTATGTTCAGAAGATGCAGAAGGGGATTTTCTGCTGCAGACAGAAGTAGTGACGGGAACCAGGGAGGTGGCGCTGTGGGCAGGCAGGGCTGTAGTTCCACTGGACCTCCGTTATGTTTAAATGGAGAGAAGGAGTGATTTAGAGCAATTTAAAGCAAGTATTAGTCCATAAGTTACCAATCATTTATGGACTAACACTTGCAAATGTTGATTGTAATCTTTTTTTTATTTTCCCCTGCTGATTTGGAAAAAATATCTTTGGAGAAATAGATTTGCAATGAGTTAAATATTATTTTAGGGAGCATGTTTTGGTATCGCAGTTTAAAGATACTCCTAAGAGAAAGCTTTATAGACCAGGTAACCTAAAAAGACATTTCATGTGCATTGAAATTCAAGATAAGAGACACAAACATGCTGTTGCCTTGATAAAGGTTTTGAGAGTTAAATGGGAATATGGCACACACTGGGGGAAAATTGCTTTAAAAACACAGATAAGCCTGCAAGTATTTAAAGGGTGGAGGCATCAAAGTATGTAAGAAATAGTTTAGATCACCACAAATAAAGTAATGGAATGTGTAATGGGAACTCAGGAAAAAGTCGTATTACTGTGTAGGAATTCCATTATTTGCTACATCTAAGATAACATGGAACCGGTGTTTTCAAAGGGTTGGCGCCCTCATCCGCCCAGGAGCGATGGGGCCTTCTCAGTGACTGTGGGCAGGAAGCAGGTAGTGCAAGGCGGAGTTGAGGGGAGGGGGACTTACTGCGCTAAGTGAAAGTGATTGCTTAGGATGGAGCCAGCCTTTCTTTAGAGTGGAGAAGGAATTTGGTATACCATATTGCCAGGAAATACGCTCTTTTAATAGTAGATTTTAAATCCTTTGGTTATCAAGTATGTTTTTGAAAACTACTGCCTAACTATTTAAACTTTTGCAAGTTCTGATTTTTTTAAAAAATGGAAACATATATATATATATATATATATATATATATATATATATGTTGCCTTTTTAAATTGTTGTTCTTTTATAATTGTCCCAATCCCCCACCCCTGCCCTCCCCTGCCCACCTTCCCATTCCCAACTCCCAGAGTCACTTCCCACCCTGGTATCCATGTCCATGGGTCATTTATACTAGTTCCTTCAGTAGACCCTCTCCTTCTTTCCTTCTTTACCCACCTCCCCTTTGGTCACTGTCAGTTTGTTCCTTGCTTCCATGCCTCTGGTTCAATTTTGCTCATTTGTTTGTATTGTTCATTAGTCTCCGGTATTAGGTGAGATTATATGGTATTTGTCTTTCACTGCCTGGCTTTTTTCACTAAGCATAATACTCTCCAGTTCCATCCATGTTGTTGCAAAAGGTAGGAGTTCCTTTGTCCTTTCTGCTGTGCAGTATTCCATTGTGTAACTGTACCAAGGTTTTTTGATCCAATCATCCACTGATGGGCACTTAGGCTCTTTCCAGCACTTGGCTATTATAAATAGTGCTGCTATGAACATAGGGGTGCATAGGTTCTTATGAATTGGTGTTCCAGGATTCTTCAGGTATAATCTCAGCAGTGGAATTGCTGGATCAAAAGGCAGTTCCATTTTTAGTTTTTTGAGGAAATTCCATACTGTTTCCCACAGTGGCTGCACCAGTCTGCATTCCTACCAGCAGTGTGTTAGGGTTCCCTTTTCTCCACATCCTCACCAGCACTTGTTTGTTGATTTGTTGATGATTGCCATTCTGACAGGTGTGAGGTGGTATCTCATTGTGGTTTAATTTGCATCTCTCAGATGGCTAGTGATGTTGTATATCCTTTTGTATATCTGTGGGCCCTTTGTGTGTCCTCCTTAGAGAAGCATCTGTTCAGGTCTGTTGCCCATGGATTGTCTGTCTTCCTGGTATTGAGTCGTAAAAGATTTTTATATATTTTGGAGATCAAACCTTTGTTGGCAAGTATTTTTTTCCGTACTGTTGGTTCCCTTTTCATTTTGTTGATGTTTTCTTTAACCGTGCAGAAGCTTTTTAATTTGATGTTCCAAGCTTGGAAACCTATTTCAATTGAGGGTTTTGTGTCTAAAAATTATTTTTTGTAGTTACATGAATAAAGAAGATATAGTTTCAGGTCTGTGTATTTGATTTTCTAGGAAGACTATAGTATCCAATAATTAATTATTTTGTGGAGGGATTGGACATATAATTAGAAGGATCACACATCTATTTTTAACTAATGGTATCCACATACAGTGATAGCAGAAAAGAAAGTAAACTTTTAGGGTCTGGTAATGCTTGTAAATTTAGAACAAAAGAAATGTCTCTGAAAGTACCATTTTGTATTCATATGTCCAATGACCAGTGTTGTGCACATTTATACATCTTTAATCTTGAACTATTTCTTCCAGCTTTACATTGCTGAGACCAACCATGAAAACGGTAGGAAAATACAACCACGGTGGATACACCGTAACACAGCAAACCGTCCACCATGATAGGTCTGAGTTGTCTTGAGGTCAACTAACATGGTTTTATGTAATCAGCATAGTGAAGCCTTTCATGAAACTGACACTGGGCTCTTGGAGCAGAAAGAGAATCTTCAAGTTGAGTGGGACTGTTTCTTGCTGCTGCTGCAAGGAATGGGTGCTTCAGTGGACACCCAGTAGATGCTCATGAGAATGTAAGTCCCACAGGACAGTGCACCCTTCATTTACTTAGCATGGCCAAGCTCCCCATAAACTACAACTGAACCATTCCAGGAACTCAAAGCAGACACCAGGAATCAAAGGGCATATCCTCACCATGATTGCCCCTGAGGGCGCTCTGGCCAACATGACCCTTCTCTTCCCATCTTATATATTATTCTGTCTAAAATGCCTCAAGTACCATCAAGCATGGACGGATTTATATATATCCTAAAATGGTTCTGTTGTAGGGTGGCAGCATGCAGCAAACACACCATCTATGTAATGAAGCCTAACTCAGCATTCTGTCTTCTGGAAACTTGCTGTGAGGCAGCCACAGACTTCTCTGGGTGCCTTTAGGCACAGCTTAGCATGATGGGAGACTAAGAGAGAGAGCTTGCCGCCATAAATGCCATTGATGTATGTCGAGTTGATCCTTGGACCTATTGTGACATCCTCACCCAGAACTTAAAAGCCTAGTTAGTCAAGAGTCACCTTGCAACATTGGGGTTTTATTTCTGCTTGCTGTCCTTTACAGATGCATGAACTGCAATGAAGGTATTCACCTACGCTGTGAAAATTCATTAGTTCTTTCTGTGGACATACGTAGCCATCAGAGCCAGACATGAAGTGATTGGAAATAAGTTTCCAACTGAGTGTCCCTCTTAGGTGATGAAGCCTCCCACATTTTGGTATTTGTATTTTTTAATATCTCCCATCTCACTTAGGCGCTGTGTCAGCTTCTCCATTGTATTGTGTCACAGGTATGGAAAAAAGTGATGTATTTTCTAACTCCCTTTTTTCGGGGGATAGGGTCTATTGTAAGGGACAGCTATGACTTGAGGTACTTGTTGCTTTTATAGACAAGTGAAAATGAGAAGGGAAAATTATAGCTAGAAGATAGGTGGGCCCATGCCACATTCAGGTCACCCCATCTATCAAATTCAATAAGTATTTGGAATTTCCAGGTACCTGTGTTGGGAAATGGGCACACAGAAGAAGAATACAGCAACACATGTTTTTGAGAGTGATATGTTGTGGCTGAAGAGTAAATATAATTTTCTCCCCTACTTCCTGAGAGATTTATGAATTATTTATTAGCTAATTTTTCCACCAAGATTCTAGTCATTTCACCTGTTGCTTGTCAGCCCAGTAGTTGATTAATATTCTTGCTCTGTTGATTTTCCTCATGTATGTTATTCATCCTGCATTAATTAAACATAAGCCCCCCACCGTCACCATCTCTTATTTTCCTCTGGGCAGCCTTTCACACTGCCCTACTACTGTGAAATTAGGGGAAAAAAATGGACTGGCCTCAAAATCAGCCCGAGACAGACCTATGGGATAATAGGTTCGTTGGGGTTGGGGTGACCTATGGGATAATAGGTTCGTTGGGGTTGGGGTAGAACACTGTTTCTGCAGATGCCTGAGGCTTGTGTACACATGTCCCAACTTCAAGAAGAAATGCTTGGGGCAGAGGAAGCCTGAAAGCCTTGGGTGGCAGTGGTCAGATGAAGGCGGAGCTTCGGAACCTGACAGGCATTAAGCATTATGTGTCTCCCATGCTGCGTATGTTATCTCTTGCTCCAGATTAGTTCTAGAACCAACATCACAAGCTTCCCGGAAGATCGAGCCGATCCTGGCTGTGCTTGCCTTCACTGTCTACACAGGTTAGCCTAGACGGCAGTTCTACTAACCAAGTCACCAGCAATCCTACTGATTGTGCCCAGTAGGGCTCCTTCTTTCTGAATGTCCCTCTTTTATTAAAAAGAAAGAAAGAAAAAGCTCTCTCTCTGGCAGGCTATGCTTTAGCCCTGGTGAGGAGCTGCTGCAGACTGCGATGGTGCCAGGCCACTCCTACGTTTCATCTCTTCTCTTGTCAAGACCAGTTGAGGCAATGCATCGGAAACCTCCCTGCTTTGTGAAGAGGTACTTTTGTGTCAGAAGGGGAAGCATGAGAGCAACAATAATGAGGCTCTCTAAGCAGAGAGAATTGGTTCTTCCTGATTAGTGAATAATTCCTGTAATTTAAGGTTGAGCATTGTCAACCAATTCCACATTCTAGGCTCCTTCATCATTTCCAATGGCTTGTTATTTCATTGAAGGTCATTTAGCAGACTGGACCAGCTGTTTTCTTAAAATCTTGTTGAAGACCTAACAACATGCAGCAAGTTTAAGGCCAGGTGTATGGAATGCATATCTCTCGAGATGTAGGCCTGGTGCTGTGCCTAACCTTGGGATGCAATGTGGGAGTCTTGTTTCTGAAGTTGAGACAGTAATATTTGGCCTGTGTAGTTTATAAGGCTCAGGTATATCTTGGCTAACATCTGATTATAGCTGTTGAAGGACAGGTTGCCTTCAGGACAAGTGGATGGTTGAATATCCAAAGTTAGTGTACTGGTAGGTAACTAATTCACTCTCTCATCTGTTGTTGCCATCCCATTGTTTTCATCCATAATTTATCCCTGTAGCTGAAACGTTGGTCCCAGTGAGAGCATAGTACTTTTCATATTCCATTTTATTCTATGTACTCCCTTCACAACTTCACTAACTTCACCTTGTTTCTTTGTTTTGTGGCTCAGTGGTGACTTTTCAAAGAAACTTTCACTAGCCTGGTATTGAGTAATCTGCCATGCCTAGTGATCTGGCTGGTTTTCAATAGCATAAATCTTTAGTTTTATCTTTTTGGATTACGGACATTTATAGGAATTTTAATTCAAAGTCCTCATTTTACAGGTAAAACAGTTGAGGTGCGCAGTGCTTAAGTGACCATCTAAAGTTGCTCAGGCAGTTGGGTTTGGGGCTGGGATTGAAACCTAGGTCTCTTGAGACTATACTTTGACACAACACCATGTGGCCTTTCATTCTGTCCTGTGTGTAGAGTCCTCCCTGGAGGACTTCCTTTTCATCCTCTAGTCCTGAGACCTGCGGGTGTGATACTCTTCCTCCTCTTACTTTCCACCTTTAGTTTGTCAGAGCCTGATGAAGTTTGGGCCAGAGGGTAAAGGAGGGTTTGCCTCAACAGTCAGAGAGTACTTTGGTGCTATTCAAGAAATCTGTTCCTTAGTTCCAGGTTAGCCCTGGATCTCCCAGACTTACCCTTCAAAAATTAGAACCCCTCCTTCCCATACTTGCATTTCCATGTAAACTCTTCCCTGCACTTTAAAATCTTTGCTGAAAGAGGATATGCAAATGAAACATTCCTCTCCTTCAAACTTTTATAAAATTCTTATTTCAGAGAATTGTCAATGCTTATGAAAGTAAGCAGAACAAGATAATGAGTCCTCAAATACCTACCACCCAGTTTCAATAGTATCAACTCATGACCAATTATGTGTCATTTCTGCCTGACCCAGTCCCCCTCCTCACCAATGTTCCCAGATGTCATTTCATTTTATTCATTAGTATTTCAGTGTAAATCTCTAAAAAAAATAAGCATGTCAGAGGTGTGTTCATAATACCATTATTATATGAAACAATAATTCCTTTGCTCATTGAATATTCAGATAGTGTTCAAATTACAGTTGTCATATAAACATCATTATTTATCCTTCATAGTTTGTTTATTTGAATCTGGCTCTCAATGTCTGGCTTTCAATGTCCACACATTGAAAGTGTTTATAAGTCTTTTGAGTTTCTTAATCTATAGGTTCAACATCAATAACTGTCTCTCTGTCACCTATTCATTGAAAAAACTGAGTTTCTTCTCCTGGAGAGTTTGCTGCCCTCTGGATTTGGCTGATTGCTTACCCATAGTATCCTTTCACATGTTTTCCAGTCCTCTTTATTTCTTAAAAATTGGAGACTGTATCTCAAAGTTGAATTAAATCATGTTCTTGATAGAATAAAAATATACATACTGCTACCCACTGGAGGGTGGAATAGAGTTGTGGGTATGAGGTGCCTCATTGGGGCTGGCTTTAAGGATGTGGGGGAGGAAAACTGTGTGAACCCAAGGAACACAGGCTCTGCAGCCAGACTGTCTGGGTCCAGTTCCAGTTCTGTCACTTCTTCACTATGTAGCCCTAGAAAAATGACTTGACCTCTCTGTGCTTCAGTTGTCTCATTTGTTCAATGGGAACATAATAGGACCTACCTCACCTGTTGAGGATCAAAAGAGTCAACATATATGTATGTAATGTGCTTAGAGTATCAGCATGATGTGAATCCCTCAGTAGTATTGGATATTACTTCTGAAAGAAAAACTAGAGGGGAGTTCAGGATAGGAAGAACAGTAGAACAAAGGTCCACTTGTGGGAGCCAGTCACCTAGCCACAGAACCACCCAAAGACCAGCCCCATGGCCCTCCTCAGGCTCCGATTCTCTCCATTGCATTTTCTCTTTGTTTTTCCCACCTCTCTCCATGTGCCATCCATGTAAGCTATCGTCCTCATGTGAACACTTTGCATATGAGTAAGGAAGAAAGCAAAGCAGTGACGCCAATGCCAGGTGGTGCTGAGGCCGGAGTGAGTGGACTTAGGTGTCTAGAGGACATCTGTTGGGACCTTATGTTCCGCAACTGCCCCCAGCTCATGTCTGTCTCTTGTTCTGCTTTTGTGCATAAAGGGTCAAAGACTGAAACTCTTATTGGTGCTTCCCGTTCATTCCTAACGGTTACCTTGACCTTCATGTGGAACCAATGCTGTAGTTTGCAGATGGTTTTATTCACTTCCTTGCTCATCACCATTTCCGTTAGGCTTTGAACATGTGAGTCTTTGGCTTTGCGTGATAAGCACAGTTTCTAATGTTGTAGGAATGCCTGCTTCTCCCATTTCACATTTTTCTCTGTTGGTTTCACTTTGAGCCCTCTGGGTTGTCTCCTGGTAACATAATTATTGGTGAGAGAGCCTCCTTATTTATTACTGAATATTTCCTATTTGCCTCCTGAGATCCCAATGTCCTTTAAAGCGGAGGTTGCCAAACTAGAGACCACCTGTTTTGTAAATACAATTTAATAGAAATGCAACCATGCCCCTTCCTTTAGGTATTATCAGTACTGCCAATGGCTGCTTTCTCACTCCCACCGCAGAGTTGGAACAGAAACTCTGAGGACCACAAAGTCAAAGATATTTATTCTCTGGACCCTTACAGTGAAAGTTGGCTGAAGTATGCTTTAAAGAGAAGGAATTTAGCAGATTCACATGGTGCCAAAGAACTGCAGGCTAGAAAAGAGAAATTGCCTAGTTCTGATTTTCTTAAAAAGTAGAAACATAAGAGAAGAGTCACCTGCTCACAGGTGACTTGCATGCACATAGGTAGTCGTATGTGTGCTTGTAGATTCTGGGAAGGATCAGAGGTCTGCAGGCCCTGGGGATTCTATGAAGATTGCTCTTCCTCTTTGCATTTCCATCTCTCCATCATTTGTCTGGAGAATGAATGTCTCCCGCTGGAGGGGAATTTGAGGTAATTCCTGATGTTCGCCTCATTTCAGACATTCTCAGGCTCCTCACTGAGCAAAGCCAACACACTCTCTCTCTGCTTCTAGGCCCCTGCCACTTACCTTGGCCTCCTGCCGCTCACCTTAAAGGGTATGTCTTTCATTTGCCCAGGACAAAAATGCCACAAGAATTTTTAAAACATGTAATACTTGACTATGTAGACAGGGACACTGACTCTTTTAGGTTTTCAAATATAATAAAAGACAACTGCCAACACAATAGGCAGCCATCTGGTGTGAAAGAATCAAAAATATACCTTTTTTTTTTGTCAGATTGGCAAAACATCTTCTGGTGCGCTATAGACTTTCAGTCATTAGTTTGCAGGTGAATGAGATGAAAAGAGTTGAAAATCGATGGCCTAAGGCCTTGTTTACTCAGTAGTAAACAAGTTTACTACAACCACTTTAGACCTTGGCCTGCTTGGATTGTTAACTATAAGCTAGAAAGTCTGGCCGACTTTCTCCCTGCGTCTGGAGATTGGAAGGGAGAAAGGAATGACTTATTGATTCGGAAACCGATTTTTATCAATCATTCTGAGGCAATTTAGCAGATATTATCTCATTTAAATCTCATTAAAAACCCTGCAAGGCAGGCAATATTGTATTTCAGGAAGCTGAGACCCAGAAAGATTAAGTAAATTGCAACGTTCCTATGTTGTATGGTTGTATGGTGGCCCCTCTATGAACAAGTGCTGTGAGCTTTCAGCTTTCTGTTTGCACCCTCTCTCTGTCACCCTCTTTCTCATGCTCACAGAGCAGCAGCAGGGCCTCCAGGCACCACGTTTCAGGCCAAAAGTAGAGGAAAGTCGAGGGCAAAAGGTAAACAGTTCAGCCAAGTCTGTTCTTTTTCTTAGATGGCCTGCCTGGTGACTTCAACTTACATGTCATTAATCAGCATCCTGGGGTATCCCTTTCTGCAAGGGAACCTGGAAAAAGTTGGCCTTTTGTTTGTTTGCTTTAAGGCAGATGCATTGTCACACCCCTGCGAATGTGACTTGTAAGAGCAGAATGTGACTTGTAAGAGCACGGCAGGGGAGAACTGTTCCTAGATAGACTACTCGCAGCCTCTTTTCCTGCGGATGTGTGGAAAGATGGGTGTAACCTCTGATGGATTTTGCTTTTTCTCATTTTGAATGAACTTGATAGCATCACGGATAGTAGCCGTCTCTAATATCCTGGCACAGGAAGAGATTACAGTACCATGATTTCCTCCTGGCTCCTGTGGACAGGGAGGAGTGGCATGGCCGCTGTCCTCAGTCCAGCGTGGGGAAGGCCACGTCCTGAGCTGCGCATTGCCCACAGATGTCTCATAGGCCAGCGACAGTCCCTGTGGTGGAGAAGGAGGCATCAGCGTGACAAGGACACATGTAGCACCTGGGGAGCCCTAGCTAGTAAAGAACTGTGTGACGCTGACCAGGTGACACTGCTGTTGACTCAGCAGTCAACTTTCATCTCTAGTTTCTTGTCAGGGGCTGTGGTTGTTTGCCCTCAGCTGCAGGCCTCTGTAAGGAGAAGCCCTGAGGTGTAAGGAACTTCTCATAGGGTCTGAGTCATCACAGGCCTGACTCCTTGCCCCATAGCCGCTACTCACCACGAGGTTGTGTGTGGTTGGGTTTTTTTCCCTGCCAGGCAGAGCTGCAGGAGAACAGCGTGTCCTGGAAAAACAAGAGTTGCAGCCTGCAGAGGACACAACAGCCACCCTGTTGGGTCACCTGGGAGAGTCAGTCTGCTAGGGGGGCTGCACTTGCTTTCTGCTGCTCTGCAGAGGGGCTGGAACAGCGGAAGCACTGTGGCTGGACCCCTTTGGGGGAGGAGAAGGAAGGGGATTTTACAGCAAGCCAAAGTGTAATCAAGCCCAGAGGTCACACACTCAGAGAGCCTATAGTGCCTCAGCAGGTGACATTAGGGTGGGTGTACAAGGACCAGGTGTCCTATCCAGAGAGAGCACTGTTCCCTCCCTCCTCCCTCTGGATCCGAGCTTCTCAATCGTGGCGCTATTGACCATTTTATTTTACTTTGTTATTTTGTTTGATTTATCCTCATCTGAGGACATTGTCTCATTGCTTTTAGAGAGAGGGGGAAGGAGGGAGGAGAGAAAAAGAGAGAGCGATTGCCTGCCAGGGTTGCCTGTGTCCTGACCAGGAATCGAACCCACAACCTTTAAGTTCTGGGAGGAAGCTCCAGCCCACCGAGCTGCACCAGCCAGGGCAGACCATTCTTTATGGTGGGACAGCGCTTTGCACTGTAGGGTATCCGGAGCGTCCCCAGTCTCTACCCACTAGATGCCCTAACACACCTCCTCCAACCTGCGACAACCAGAAGTTCGCCCTGACATTGCCAAACGCTACCTGGGGAAGAAAAATCTCCCTGGTTGAAAGCCATCCCGTACACAAGGAAAAGCAGCCAGATTTGTAAACATACCAGTTTCTGGGGTGGGGAGGTAATGGTGACCAAAAAGATGGCCCTAATGAGGGAAAAGTTTTGGGAAAAAAACTCATCTGCAAACTGTACTGACCAAGTGAGAGAAGGAGCCTGGAATCACCATGCTTGGCAAATGGGTGGTTTTGCCAAGTTCAGAGCAGCTTTTCTATGAATCGTGCAGTCACACTCCCCAGTCTAGGAGGGGAGGTCATCATCCAGATCCTTCACAGCACCCAGGAAGTATCTGTCCTGAGCAGAAACATTGCTCATCCCTGGGCCCCACTTGATAAAATAAAAACTCAGCAGGTGGGAATAAGAGGTTCATAAAACAGAGAGGGACCCCCGAGACCTTCAAGTCCACTTTCCATGTTTTATAGGACATGACACTGAGGTCCAGAGACTCTAGTCTGTAGGGTGACTTATTAGGATAAGAACCGCGGTGATTCAAGAGTAGCCTGAAATTTTCAGCCGTAGAGGCGCAGAATTGTAGGAGTAAAATGTTAATATTATACACATAGCAATTTTCAAGCTTTTAGGTGTTTAAAAATATCTGTAGTGTTCATGTTTTCTCCATGTGGTCAGTTCCTGATCTGAAGGAAGTGTAAGGTAGAAAATGATCAGACTCAGGGGGTGTTCAAGTAGGAGATGAGAACATCACAGAAAGACGGGTACAGCTTGTCCTGGTATGTACACGATTTGATTACAAGGTATGCTGCAGCTTCCTGGTGCTGTGTGCCTCACTCTGGCTAACTTTGGTTTGTGAGTCCCAGAATCTCTGAAACAACTCTCCAGAGTCACGTATGGGTTTAATTTTTCTCCCACTATGTTCTAAACATTTCCCTACACCCAAGTGTCTGAACCATAGAGGAAGGTTTTCTGCAGTGACGTGCTATAAAGCTTATTGGAAAACTTCAGGAAATGCCTTCGACCTTGTTTTGGACTTAGAGAATGACCTCATTCAGAAATAGGTACAGGTCAAAAATGGAATGTTCTAGTAAAATAAGCACATGATTTCCTTTAAAAAAAAAAAAAGAAAGAAAAAGCAACTGGGCAGTGTGGGGCACAGAGATATAATCTATTCTGGATAGTTAAGGAGAGAAGTGGTTGAAAGAGATGCGGTATTTCTACCTAAAACATGGTCAAGCACACTGTCAGCTTTTGGCAATGATGTAAAATGAAGAATCCCATTAACGACTGTTAATGCATTTCACAAATATTTATTTAGAGCCTTTATGAGCTACGTACTATTATAAGCAGTAGAGGCTTACCAAGGAACAACACCAAGTCCTTTTTGACATTTAGCGAAAGGAGGCAGTCGATAAACACATATGCTATGCCAAGTACAAGTAAGTGCCACAAGTAAGGGACAAACCAGACAGGGCAAGGGGCCAAGCAGTTTAGTATTTTACGTGGGACCATCAGGGAATGCCTCTCTGACGAGGTGGCATTTGGTCAGCACTGAATGAAGCAGAACCAAGAGCCCATGGATATCTAGGGCAAGATACTGGAAACCGTTATAAATGTTCCAACAGGAAATTTGAACTCAGAACAGCAGGTCTACCTGTGCTTTGAGAGGATGGGGGTAATAGAAGGGGAGCTTTGGGAAGCATTAAGAGCACATTAAGTGCATACACTGAAGGCACACGCAGCTTCGACTAGATAGACCATAAAAGGAGGTTATGTGTTAACGATCTCTTACATGGTTTTAAATACAAGACCTGCAGCTCTGTTAAGCATCCTGTCCTTTGCTTCCAGCTGAGTTGGGATGAACATGGGATCATCTTTTGAAGTTATCCTGCAAAGTTTAGACTCACTCTGAAAGCAATTTTGTGTACATTGCCCAGGTTAGGTGATGTTATTAATCTGGTTTGGAATGTAATGCAACCAGACAGTGGCAGACCATGGGCCCTGGCCCAAGTCGCCGGGTTCGAGGCTCAATTTTTCATAGGAAGAAGGTGAGCTGCAAAGAACAAATAGGTAAAGGTCTCCTGGTACCTGCCTTCACATCCCTTAAATGACCCTCCTTCCTCAGTCTTTGGTAGAAGCGCTATGTTCTTCTAAAAGGCGAGATGCCTTCTCCCGGCCAGGCCAAGGATGAGTTTTTGTCACAGCTCCTTTGCAGGGGACTCTGTGGGGAAATTCTTACCTTAGCCTCTGGGCCTCTACAATCTCAGGAGAGTCTTCACTCTCTTTAAAAGTGAGAAGGAGCCCTGGCTGGTAGCACAGTGGATAAGGTGCCGGCCTGCGAACCCAAAGGTCGAAGGTTCGATTCCCCAGCCAGGGCACATAACAAGGTTGCAAACCAGATCTCCAGTCAGGTCTGTGGCTGGAGGCAGGTGAAAAGCAACCATATATTGATGTCTCTCTCCCTCTCTGCCTCTCTCCCTTCCCCTCCTTCTAAAAATAATGAAATAAAATCTTTAAAAAAAAAAAAAAAAGTGAGAAGGAAAGCATCAGCTAGTGCTGCCTCTTTCAGCTGAGCATTGCTTCGGGTTTTTGGCCACCTAACGTTAAACAAGGTCACGTGTCCCTGCTGGAAGTGGTGTCTGTTCTCGGGGCAGCTGACTTCACCTGTGTGGCTGGTGGCCCCGGCGGCCCTGGGGTGTAGGGCACACGTTGGGAGCTGCTGACGGTTAAGGCAGGCAGGGAGGGCCCAGCGGGGGAACAGGCTGGAGCTCTGCCTCTGAGAGCTGGGGAGGGCTTCTCCTCAAGCCCAGCTCTTCAACCGGTGACCCAAGGGCGATGAAGGATGTGAGGACTCACTTCCTGGCGAGGGAGGGTATCCAGGTACAAGTCACTACCTGACAGCTTGGCCCGCCTTCACTTGTTTTGCGTGCTTTAGCGTTGACGGCTCTTTGCTTTTACAAGCCATTTTCTTTTACTGCTGCTGTAGATTCAGCAAACAATTCTTGGATCCAGTCCTGTGCCATGCATGTTCCAAAGAACTAGGTGACGTTGGCCTTGCACTTGTGGAATGAATGGTTTTGTTAAAAGGATAAGACTTCCAGCAGTAAAACCATCCAAGAAGGAGCAAGTGGGAATCCACATGGGAGGCGTTCGCTCAGCGAGAAGCGTCCGTACTTTGGAACAGGGGGACCTGGCTTTGAAGCAGAGCTCTGACCCCGACCAAGAGCGCACCTTTGTGAGGTTCACTTAGCCTGTGTAGTTTCCTCTTCTTTAAAATGGAATAATAGTGCCAAGCAATGCTATCACATTGGATTGTTGTGATAACGCAGTATTACATTCCCATGAAGCACTTCCTGCCATGCCAGACACAAAGATACATTTATATTATTATTAGAATTATTGTTGTTGATCAGAGAAATAGACCTGGGTTTTCATTTTAATTCTGCAATTTTTAGAGCACTTTGATAAGTCTCTTCATCTCACCGTCTGTGCAGATCAGCTCTAAAGCAAAGAGAGCAGTATCTCTTCAATGCATTTTACCTCCAAAATTCCCTGGTTTTTTGAACGGCTGTCTACTTAAGCAAATACCTTAACAGATGCTCTCCATGAACGCTAATGTCAGTGCTGACAGGAAACCATCTGTATTTGTGAGGGATTTGTTCTGGAGCCATGCACCAGGACACACTCCCCAGTCTCTATTACTTATTTCATGTGACACATGCAGTGTGTGGACAGCCTTGTCTTGTTTCGCAGATTATATATTCTCCAGTTTCACAGGTCTGAAGTCAGGATACGTTATGGGATTAATAAGTATATTTCATATGATGCTGTCTTTTTTCTTTCCCAAAAGCCATTTCCAAGTGAAATGGGGCATCTTATAACTGATGGTATCTGTGAACCAAAGCAGATGAGTATTTTTTTTTCTCTTATTTTAGATGATAAAACTGGCACTTAGAGGTGTTAATTTACATGCCAAAGGTTAAAGAAGTCACTTAGGCAAAGCCAGAATGTGAACTGATATTTGTCTCATTTTGTTCGCTCTAACATACTTATTAGGGGCAAAGGTTTAAAAAGTTGCTAACATAGAGTCCTTTGTTCATTTTCCAAAGCAAAAGAATTCCTGATCCACTTTACTAGGTTGAACTGTAGATTACCTATTTGTTCTCTATAGGGATACCTTTTTTGGCCTCCTGGCAGGACATTACAGGCTACGTATCTTATGCAATTGGATGTTAACATCTGTTTGATGTGACATCACTGGTGACATTGGTCAATCTGCAGAGTTATTTTCCTTAAGGTAAGAACCTCCTGGGCTCATAGATTTCCTCTAGAAATTTCACCGTGACCTTATTTTACCTGGATAATGGCAGCAGATTTTTTTCCTAGACTTTTCATGATCTTGGATCCTTTCAAGGAAATAGGAATGTGGTCTTAATGGTTGATTATTAAGCAAGTTCATGGAAAACTTGCAGCAGTATTCTTTGACCTCGGTCTTTATAACCCAGCTAATGTTGGGTAAATATAAGGTTGTAATTTGACATTTGGCCCAGTCTAGCCATCAGATAGGCCAGTTGATACTGTTGAAAACCTTTTTGAAGTATATTAATATTATTTTCATTTCCTCTGTTTCCTTTTTAGAAGAAAGAATCTCAGGGCCTTTTATGTAGGCCAGGAGAAGGTCCCAAACAACCTAATACTTGACTGATTGATTGTCTAGGTTATCAAATCAGCTGTCATCAAAATACTTAAACAGTTTCAAAGTCACAGTTAATAGACAAAGATTTCAGCAGTCTTTTGAAAGGTTGTTGAATGACAAGGTGACTACTAGCTTTTTGTTAAGTGCACTTTTTGATTCAGGAAGTGAAAGTTTTATTGAAAAACAGTTATGTGTAGGCCTGGTTCCCTGTTAAGTCATTCTGAGGTTCTCAAAGGAGAGTGGTCTCTTTCTTCTCTTTTAATAAGACATGGGTGCTAGCGTAGTCACCCAGAGGGGATGGATGAATGAATGAATGAATGAATGCATGCATGAATGACTATGTTGCATACATTTGGGATTTGCCTTTTTGTTCTTTATAGCTTCAGCCCCAAAATTCAGTTGAAAAATTACATGTGGTGGGATTTGAAATGGTGTTAGTCAGGATCCTGGCAAGAAACAGAGTCTAACTTAGAAGGTTTGAGAAAGGTTAAGGAAGGGGAAATATACGAAAAACGGGTGGGATTAAAGTCACCAACAAGGCAACCTCTTGAGGCACTGGGACCCTCGCTGCTGGGGGGCCAGAGCAGTAGTGGAAGGACACCATGCTGCACCAGTTGTGGGAGAGCAGGAGCCATGAGGAGGGGCCACATGACAGAAGCAAGTCCTGTGGGGACCTAGGTGCTGCCAGGATGGAGGGGAAGTCACCCCTGTCCTATCTTTCAGCTTTGGAATCTCCGTTGTTCAAGCCCAGAAGGAAGACAGCCAGAAAGGGAGCCTGGCTGCTGGGCCCACAGCAGTCAGTGAGTGAGGAAGGACCTGGGCTGGACCTGCCAGGGGAGGAGGGCCAAACAGAATAACCAGCCCAGATGGGAAAATGCTATTTTAGAACCACAAAAGAATGGTATATTCCAGCTGCCAAAAACAAGCTGCCAAAGAATAATGGTATATCCAAGGAAGCCACAGCCCTGACCTCATTTGATCTTGGGTTAGCATCTACTTCCGGAAACGTGCTTTCAAATTCACTTGTAAGGCCTGCTGCAGCCAGAGTTGCAGGTCAGCCCCCACCCCACAGGTCCATGTGTGGCAATGGGACTAAGAGTGTTGGTCCTACAGCTCCCATGGGGCAGGTCCAGAGGGGAAAATAGCAAAGCCATTGACAATCTCTCCGGGAAGACCATAAGAAGGAGGAGAGTAAGAGTAGTAAGGAATCCCAAGGAGGTATGTGCATGGAATGGCTAGCAGACAATGGCAGGTCACTGGTAATGTTCCATCCCTAACCTGCCAGCCCCCACGGTCTCCAGGTGCCCTCATTTGAGAGCAGGGTTGCTGAACTCTTTCTTACAAACAGTGAGCCTCAAAGGATGATCACTCTCACTATTAGTGGGACTATCACACAACTTAGTCATCTCCGAACAGGAAGTTTATGTTTGATACTACCGTGGCTTCACCCCCTAGATGGGCAAAAAGAACATTTATAAAGGGGGAAAGACACAACTTTGTGATGAAATGTGTATCTGTGGATTCTCATTTGCTGTATGACAATTGCTTAAAGCCAATGCTGGCTAATGTTCCTTCTCAGCTAACAAGAAATAAATACCTTTATCACACACAGTATTCCATGGTTCATGTCTTAGTCCCTGAAGGCTGCTCTAACAAAAGACCCCTAACCAGGTGGCTTGTAAATAGCAAAAATGTATTGTTGACAGTTCTGGAGGTCATGGTCAAGGGAAAGCCCTCTTCTGGATCATAGTCTTCTCACTTTGTCCTCACATGTGGAAGGGGCTAGGGAACTCTGTGGAGTCACTTTTCTAATGGCACAAATCCCTGTGATGAGGGCACCAGCCTCATGACCTAGTCACCTCCCAAGGTTCTTGCCTCCTAATACCATCACTTTGGGGTGTTAGAATTTCAGCATGTGAATTCAGGGAAACACCATTCTAGCCATAACCATCCATTGTCATAACCTTTTGTGCTCCCCTTGCATCATCATACTTTCATCTGGCAAAATCCCAACACAGATTACATCCAGCTCTCTGCCTTCACACTGATAATGCTGGAGCCAACACACAACCACACAACCTGCTGACCAGTTTCACAGTAAATTCAAAACCACCATCGAGCCCTTAGCCATGCCTGGCTGTGCCCCCATTTTCCCGCTTCCGTTCACTTCCTCCTCTTCTAAATAACTTGTCCTCTCTCCTCAACCCCTCACACTTATCCCACATTGTACCTCTGTGCAGATAACCTTTCTTCTAATTTTACTGCCCAAACTCCCCCCCAAACAATCAAAACAACCCAGAGACCCTGAGAATTCCAGCTCCCATGACTATATCTGCTCGCCCCAGAATCGGTGGCTTTTACATCACTCCTCTCCCCTTGGCCCTCACTTTTCCTCTTGTCTTTACTCAGGGATGTTGCCCCAGCAATTTTTTTTTCCTTCTCTCTTGTTATCTATTTAGTTTCTCCACTGGATCATGCCAGTCATCATAAGAACATGCGGTAATGTCCCAATGTCATTTAAAAATGCACATAGAATTATTGATCCTATGTCTTTCTTTAGACACTGCCCCAGTTTTAATCCCACGCCCCCCCCCTTTTTTTTTTTCAGCAACACTCCTTGGGAGAGATGTCTGTAGTCCATTAATTAAGGGGTGATGGCCATTGGAAATGGAGCTTGGTTTTGGGGACCATCCTGATTGCTAATCTCATAGCCAGTCCTCAATCTTCACCTTCCTTGGCCTGTTTGGTCACACCACACACACACACACACACACACTTTATTTGGTCTCCCAAGAGACCAGTATTTCCTGACTTTCCTCCCACCTTGCAGGTCTTCCTTGCAAGCTCTCTTTGCTGTTTTTGCTCACCATCCTAACCTCTAGCTGTTTCAATGATCCAGGAACAGGGCCTCAGGCCTTTTTTTTCTCTCTACCCCTTTGCCACCCAGAGCAGCCCCTACTCCCAGTCCAGGAATCAAGCTCATGTGCTAAGTATTAAAAATTCAGTGCACAGGCTTTGTCAACTCAGCCTGTGCTCTAACTGGTAGTGGGTTGCTGGAGAAATAATATTTGGTGGGAATTTGAGTATATTTACTCTTGTGGCTTTAACTAATATTTCATACACTGGAGACTACCAAAAGCTCTGGACGCATCTCTTCCAGTACATCATTGAAATCTCCACCTGACGTTCTATTGGCCTCAAAATTGACCTTCCTGAAACTGAATCGATCTCCCTGAATTGGGTCATCCTTCAGTCACCCCCATCTCAGTTGGTGACACTTCTATCCTTCAATTGCTTTAACTAAAACATATGAGAGTTGTCTTGACTCCTTTCTTTCTGTCATTTCCCAAAGCCAATTCATGAGCAAATCCTAACCATTCCACACCATGTCCACTGCTGCCTTCCTGGCCCAAGCCCCATCTATTATTATGGATTATTGGAAAGGCCCCAGCTAGTCTGTCTCTGCTGCACTTGCCCACCCACCAATTCCTTTTCAGCACACTGTATGCTCCCATCCTCTGCTCAGTGCCCTCCAGTTCCTTCCCTTCGCCTAGTGGCCTGTAAGGCTAACCCTTTGGGACCCGGTTCCCTGGACTCCTTGACTTCCATTGGGCAAATGTTTCTGCTATAACACTGTCCATGTGTTGTGTAAATCTTTGTGTTCTGCAAAATATACTCTAAGAAAAGAGCTTATGGGAAACTTAAGATTAAAACAGACCTCACCTCTCATACAGCTTTAAAACTGCACTGCTAACCAAGGCAATAATGGGTGCACTGGGAGAGCTGGAGAAGGAGGCACACTTGTGGGAGACAGCTCTGGTGGGGGTGCTCATCTTCCATTCTCCTAAACAGAGCTGAAGTCACTGTGGCCTGTGCCATGGCCGCCCTGCGGGCTTTCCCCTTTCCAGCTGAGGTTGGAGTTCTCCTGCTATTCCGGCTCCTTTGGCCCAAGAAGAATCTTGTTTCCATGTTAAACCAACATTATCCTACTATTTACCCATAGCCTATGAGCTAATTCCTCTTATTAGAAACACATGTTGTAAAAGAACAGCCTGTCCTCACTTACTGTCATCTTGGCCATTTCCCAACTGTGTCAGGCAAGCGCCCTACCTGGGGTGCTTGGCTGTTGCTCTCATCCTCAGCCAGAGTGCTGTACCTGCAGCAAGCCTCCTGGGTCCTCATCCCTCTCAAGTCTTTATCCAGCTTTTTCCTGCAGGGTGTCACCCCCATGCAGGCGGTATCTCCTGTACACCATGGTGTGTTCTTCTCCGTGGCGCTTATCATCATCTGGGATGTATTAATATTACTCATGCCTTGCCTGACCCACATCCATGAGCACACATGCTCTGTGAAGGCAAGGACTGGGATGGGTTTGTTCCACGTGCTACCTTGGTGTTTCTCTGATGCATCTTCGGTGCCTGGAGCACAGTCCCACATGTGCAAGGCATTTTGTAAATATTCGTTGCATGAACGGACGCGAAAACTCAAACTCCTTTAGACTTCATCTGAATTTCCTTCTTACCTACAGAATAATCCATCTGCCTTCGTTTCTTTTCTGATCTGCATATGTGTTTGTATGAGACAGGGAAGGGGTTTTTTAAACCTGGTTTCATATTTTCTTGGGGACACATCAGACTCTCATGCTGTTGCATACCTACCACACTGTCCCTGGGTGTGCTCAGATGTTCACAGCTGTGATATTTTAGTAATTCACTGTAAGGGGTATCCTGGAAAGAGCTGACGAAGCAGGTGCTGTATATCTTTTTGTATCCCCCACCCGCATAAGCACTCCTTTCTCAGATTCTAGGCATTCTGGCCCTGGGCTACCAATTAAAAATTCAGTCCAAAGGCTTTTCTGATTGAGTCTGTGCTCTGGCTGCTAGGAGGTTGCTGGAAAACTCAAATTTTTATGGAAATTTGAATACATGACCTTTACACCTACTCCAATCTCCGTAGATGGTCAAAAAGATAGGCCATTCCAGCACTCCAGAGTATTGGCCATGGTGCAATTTTGTGGTGATGTCATGAAGGGACAGGGACATGGCGACTGACCCCCTGTGATTCTAGGCAAGGCTTCATGAGGGTGGTGATGAAAGCTGTTGGGGAGAGGGATTATAATAAGTACAGAGGTTCTCGATGAAAAAAATGAGAGGGGCACAGAAATGGGCAAGTTCCCGGTGGGTCTGTTACTGGGACTCCATCATTGGAGCCTGTCTGGCTCAATGACATGCTCGAGCACGAGTTTGTAGTAAAGAAAGAAACATAGTTTAGTACTGAACTGGCCAACCCAGAGATGAGAGTGCAACGGCATGTAGGTTAAAGGTTGGGGTAAAATCTCACAACACTGGGTTAGGGGTTCAGGGTCGTGCTGCGAGCTGATTGGTCAGAGGAGGAGGTACTAAAGCATTTCTCCAGGTCTCCAGGACAGTTGTGAGCTGTGCTCTGTCTGGTCTCGGGGGAAAGCAGACCAAGGGTCATCCCACCTGAAGCCTCGGGAACTGAGACAAGATGTTGACCTCAGTTATGTTTCAGTACCTTTAGGTTGCAGAGATTCTGGCCTTGTGACCATTTGTCAGGGCTGGGCTGTTTGTGTTCTGTTCTTCCACCCTGGGGGTTGCTGATTACGGGGTCGGAGGAGGCTAGGTTGCTGAGGGATAGAGAGAGAGAGAGAGGTGGGGGACAGGCATGATTTCTAGAGCTAGGATCTAAAACTAAATGTAATCCAAGTTATAAAGACCCTTGGCTTCAGGTTCTGGGACCAATACAGTGAATCATTTGGCATGAAGGCAATGGGGCTGGGTGGGGAGTGGGCAGAGTATGGGGTGTAGGGCAGGCTGAGGAGAGAGGTGAGCTCATGTGTCGTAAAGAGCTCCATCCAGGGAGCTATCAATGTTTTAAATGCTATCACTGGACTAATCTTCTCACTCCTCATCTTCCCCAACCAATCCCAGGCTTCTTGAAACTCAGCTTAAGCTTATGCGCCTTGTACCCAGTACTTAGATTAGTATCTGGCTTATATAGAAAGGCCTGTTTGTTTCATGAATGTGTATACACATTTGTATATATATTTGTGTGTGTGTGCGCGCGTGCATATATGTATATATCTATATGAATGATCAATCAATGTTTATTTCAGCATTTTCTCTATAGCAAACTTATTCTGTATCTAAATCCTTGACCAGCAGGTTGCTCATTGAAAACTAGCTTTATGGCATAAGAAGACACTAGATAACAGTTTGATTTGACTTAGAAGCTCTGACACTTCCTCTTTCTCCAGGCTTGGGTTTCTTCTACCAATTCTGACTCCTTCTCAATTTGGGGTCATGTTAGCCCCAGACATATTTTGATCTCTCTGACATTCCTGAACTCATAGCTCTGGGAGGTTATTTTTTTTCTTTAGTAACCAGAACAATAAGGTTGCATTAGAGCCTTGTCAAGGTTTGTGATGAAATAGCTGCCATCTTATAAGCCACATCTCAGCTGGGCCATTGGCAGGCTGGGTGTCATTAACAAGTTCCTCCATGTTTCTGAATCTCAGTAGACTAAGGTAGCCAAATGTCAATAATCAAATGATAACTGGAGACCTGATGCTTTAGCCCGTGCCCCCTACCCCCACCAAATACATGCACCTCTTCGATGAGCTTTCAACTATGTAGGGGCAGTTGTTTGGGAGAAAAACGCCCTCTTAGCCTCTTAAATCATACTTCCACAGGCTTGGAGTAAGAAGGACACAGCTTCTTGCATGGTCAGATGACTCTGTAGATTGTCCAGCTATGGTATTCTTGCTATCTTTGGCCACTTCACAGCTCATTAGCAGTCCGAGGGAGAGGAAGCAGATAAGATGAAGCTCAAATATGTCACATTGGTTATTTCTTAGCAGGTCTGATAAAAGGCTTATCAGGATGAGGCTAAAACTCGAATAAAGAGGTTTGGGGGATTATCTGTGATTTTAGCTTTTGTGTTACCTTCCTGCTTTCCCCTACCACCTTTTTCAAGTGATCAAACAAGAGTTGGCTGAAAACATTAATGAGGCCAATATAAAAATGTTCTACTGTCCTGTAGGTCCTTGAAAAATTATTTTGTTACTTACAGGAAAATCAAAATAAAGTAAAAACTGCTTTGCTCAGAATGATTTTTTTTTTTTCCCCAGTCAGAATTGGCAAGCTCTTGGACTGGTCTTGAAGGCAAGTGGCTAATTATAGTAAGAGATTTGCTAACGTTGGTGGATGCCTCTGAAGTGGGTTTTGGATTCTGCACGCAGGAGTTCGGCTGTTTACAAGGGGCTGTGGGTGCGGATCCCCAGGCCAGGTTTGTTCTGGAAAATCTCCCAGGAGCAAGGGCACCTCTTTGTATCTGCAGACCCGCGCTGAAAAGATAAACTCACACCACACTTCTTGTTGGGATCTCCAGTCTCTGGCTTCTCTGGTCACCAGGTCTCTCTTCCCTCCTTCACTAGAATTCATGAGCCTCAAAAAGCAAGTTTTACCTCAATTTACGGAAACTGTTGCTGTACATGATGATGGACTTGCATGGCTCCAGGTGCAAGAAGAAAGAAGCAATTTAGAGGAACAGGCGCACTGTGAGATCAACATCATTGGGGGAGCCAGCAGAACGGGGTGCTGGGATTGAGAAGTACAGGTGGAAACTTGGGGTGCAGCCTGACTGAGAGAGGTCACTAGTGCTGAGAATGGACTGGGGTCTCCACAGAGAGAACACTTAGGCCTGACGCTGGAACTCTGCCACGGCGGGGACACTGGTGAAGGGGCTATTACAGACTGAGAGGCGGATGAAGACAAGACTGTGGCAGTCCCTTCAAGTCATGGGATCCATTTGATAAAGGGCTGGGTCAGGGTTCGTTTGCTGAGTCCACAGCACTGAAAGAAAAATGGGCCCTTACGGAGCAGCGAGACATCCCATTTCACTGGGAGTTCTTGACATCTCAGAGAAGGGAGCCGGATGGGGACAGGTAGTGGGGACAGTTAAGTCTTAAACAGTCTCATGAAAGGTGGCCAGGAGAGGGCAGTCACCTTTTATCAAGCGCACAAACTGCTCCACAGGTCCCGAGGCACTTCGTGTATGTTTGCTGACTCTGCTGTGGCTGCTGCTTTTCCCTGACCTCATCTCCAGAGCCCTTGAACCTGGGCCCTGCCCCCAAACCAAAGATGCCGCTGAAGGAAAATGATGGCCATCCGGAAAGCCGCTCTGCCTTCCTGGTGGAAACACTTCTCTTTTGCGTGTAGTTTATTTAGGCAGAGGCAGGCGTCGCTTTCACGCAGACAGCTCCTGTTTGCCATGTTTGTCATTGTTACGTTCTGTGTCCTTCTCCGCCCTCTGGTATGCGCTGTTCCCCTCATTAAATAGCTGTCAGCTTACTAGCAGAACCTGCTGTATAAGCTGCTGCCTTTTCCTTTTTTCAGGGAATCTGTGTTGGTACGTTCTGCGTCTTCTAAGCAGCCTTGGCCCACGCGTGCCAGGCGGTGGTTCCAAGGAAGGGGGAGTGACAGGGGACGCAGGTGGAGGGCTAACAGTGATTTCACGCACCTGCCGTCAGGCCTCATTAAGATCCCAGTTGCATTCTGCAGGGGTTAGTCCGTAGCCCGTTGGGACACAGGCGAGTGAACGCTGGGTGGAGGGAAAAGCAGTAAGCCAAGAAGTCTGCACGTCTCTCAACTTAGCTGTTTACTTAGCTGGAGCAAGTTCAGTGGGTGGTCCAGCCTTCACCACCAGGAAGAACAGAGTTGAGCTGCAAAAACTTTGATGGAGGAGAGAGGTAGCGATCCTTCCATTTCTTCAGTTTTATCCCCGCTTGTAAGTTAGTTCATTAAGGGTGTTGATCTTTTAGGAGCCAATAGTTTATGCTGTCTGTCCATCAAAGTGTTTAGTTTCAATCGGTGTGCCCACTGAAAACGCTTCCTGGCCCATGAAATGAACAATAATAAGCGTTACTAGAAACAAGGATTTTATGTGACTTATTGTTGGAATGGGTCCAGAGAATAGCCGTGACGTTATAGGGTAGATTATTGTTGTTGTTTATTTTTTGTCTGTTCATTTGGGACGTTATAACCTCTCGTTGGCATCTGTTCCTTATTTTTGTCAATGTGCCCGGCCCCCCACCCCCAGGGAGGCAAAATGCACGAAGTTGGTGCAGTCAAGATATAAAACCTTAATAAATTGCCCCAGTGAATACTACCTTTAAAGCATCTTAGATTTCTCTCAAGCATAGCAATGATTAAGATTAATTTCTTATACTATTATCACAGCTATCTTGTACTTAATGCCTAAAAAACAGGTCATCTTTATCATAAACACTTAAGCTGAAACCACGTAAAGAGAGGCAGTGTGCTGCAGTGGGTGAGGGCCCTGGGGTCAGATGGCTTCAAGTGGGACCTTGGTTCTGCCGCTTCCCAGCTGCATGACCCTGAGCTTCAGGGTCCCATCCCCGTGATGATTGCAGAGATTTTCCTTCAAGACTTGTGAAATGAGGTGATGCATCTGAAGAGCTAGACCTATGTCGTACCCTACAGGAAGGTAGGGGAGAAACAGTGAGGGGAAAGGGGGTGGGACAGTCAGGGGGCAGGGCCATGAGAGAAAGAAAGAAGGGAAGTAGAATCTCAAATACAAAGCGGCTTCTCTTGAGCTTTTCCCAAGAAAAGAGCTGTAGGTGTGCTTATGTGGATTTGAAAATCCCTAGCCCTCATCAGCAAAAGATGGGAGCTGGTGTTGCAGCCAAGGGGAAGATCTGTATGACTTCTGTCCTGGCCAGTTTCCTGGGTACTCCGTGGTCAGATGGACTGACCCCTGTCGGCACAAAGGAGTTTAAGGACAGGTGCTTGGGGCAAACTTTGAGACCTGGTTGTTTGCATTTGATTGCCACAATGTGTAATTATTTACCAGGGCTGGCAGAGGGTGTCAGCTTAGCTTCCCTGGCAGAGGCAGGCTTACACTTAATATTTGAAGGCATCTTTTGCAGGCGGTCTGCCCTGGTTTTGGTTAGAACGTTTAGTTTGGCGTGTAGCGACCAAACCGACTGGTTAACTCATTAGACGTTTATTATTTAGCAATTCAGCTCTCAAAGAAGAAGGAAAAAAAAAGAAACTTTTGTCCCCAACTTAGCGCTTTCCTCTAAGAATGACAATAGCTGTGGGTTTAATATCAACCGTCTGCTGGGAGGGCTGAGGAATAAGTTTTTGGAAGTTTTGGAAAGACAGTTTAAGAATTTTCCTTTGATGGGGGTTTCCTTTCTAAAGCTGAACTGAGCCTTATCAAAATAATAACTAAAATTTGAAATAAGACTGAACTACTGAGCGAGGAGTTCTGGTTGGATAGGGATGTTCTGTGTTGTTCACAGCTGTCCTCTCGGGGCCTAAGTTAGCAGCTCCTAGTAGTCACTGAAATGCTGAATTAATGGATGCAATGTTTAGGTTAACGTAGCTGCCCCTTGGAATAATAAGGCAAAGGGAAATAGAATGCATATTAACCTAAAGCATATGTCCTTGCGTTTAAAATGCCATCCCCTTTTTTAATGGTCAGGACCTATTTTGGTTGGTCCAATTGAAGAAAATTGTGCTATAAAAGAACATAAGGTGAAATGCTCTATATTCATACAGTGTGTGGACATCTGCAATAAGTTTTAACTAAAAATGTCTCAAATCCTATTATGCTGGAATTGCCATGTGTTACTTAGAGGTATTGTTCATTCGGATTTGAAGTGAAGGTCAGTCACAGCCATTCAGGGTGGACATGCTTTTCCTTATTGAAATGGCATGTCTTTTGGGCTTTGCTCTGTTCTCCCAAAGGTTGCCTGTTTCCTCCTGGTGCTGTGCCCTATCACCACTGCAGAATCTAAGGGCCAGAGGAGGTCTTGTTCCCTTCCTGCTATTCTTTTGGCCATTTTAGAACCCGCTGATTGCATTCACACAGCTAACTGGCTTAGCTCTCTTAGCACTCTGGTCTAATGAGATGGTTCTCCACCAGCCAGAAGTTTAGACATTACCCTAAAAGTGGCCTCTTAATATCATGGTACTAATAATTGATGGTATTGTATGTTAATATAACAATAATTTTATTAATAGTATTATATGCTAGTGATTTATTAATAGTAATAATAAGTATATGCATGTGCACATAATATAGAGAAGGAGAGATTGATTGGTGAGTCATTTGATTTGCTATTACATTAATGCTGAAATGTCTTATTAAACAAGTTTTGAGGGTGTCTGTGTCATGTAGGACATTGTCCTGCATGACATTGTTTTGCTGGGATGTGGGGAAACCATACATGCAGAAAACAGAACCTCCTTTTCCTCTGTTGGTACGGAATCCTGCTGCAAAGGGAATGAAGGCGCACGTTTCCAGCAGCCGGAGCTCTGGGAGAAAGAACACCCAAGAAAGAGGCTCAAAGAGAAGCAAAAGCTTAGGGCACTTTTCTCTTGGCAGATTCCGTCTCCCTCAGCTTCTCCTGGGCCTCAGAGGGGCACACTGGGCGTGAGCAGAGCCGAGTGCCCAGCTTCTGGGCCCGGCGCCAGCCAGCCTTCAGCTTGCCATCCGCCTTCCCAGCGCGAGTGGAACATGGCAGGATCACCAGCTCAGGCTCTTCCTGCCATGGACACCCTTGTCCCAGATGAACAATTCCTTGCGAAGGGCCTCGGGGAATCTCAGCCTACCCGGGGAACCAAGTTGCTATACGATCTGCCCATGGGAGAAAAGTGAGAAAGGATTCTTTGGGACTCTGAAAAATAGACACAGAAGTAGAAAATAGACACATAAGTAGAGAAGGGAAGCTGAAGCATCCACTTGGAGCCCATGAGAAGTATTAAAATTCTCTGCTGGTCATGTGACTTATTCTTGGCATTCCAGGGGCCAGAGGCTCTTGTGGTCTAATCTGGAAAGAGTCACTAACGCCCTGTGTCACCTTGGCAAATTGGCTGATCTCCTCTGGGCTGTGGCGCTCGGTCCAGCTGCTGGATGGGATGAAAGCAAGTCCTCCCTGAAACCAGATGCTGCCTCTCTGAAAAGCTTTCAGTCATAAATAATATCGTATAGACTTTGTTCCTGGCAGCGAGTCCTGAACTGTTATAACCCCCTGTTTTCACTTGCTTCTAAATTTCTGGAAATTTCTCCTTTGGGCTTGAATTTTTCCATGCTCGTCCTCAGCCCAAAGCTTTTTGGAAAGTTTAACCAAAGTTGTGCTTAGCTGTTTTTCCTGCATAGTGGGAGACTAAGGGCCATGCATTGTTTTTCAGTTCATGAAATAAATTTTACTTTTTTCCTGGTATACCTCAGAAAAATAACTGAGCTGTTGCATTGGAAGCGTTAAGTAAAAAAGAAAAGAAAAATCATGATATGCTAGCTACAGAATGCCTGCAGAAGACGGTCTGAGGTTGCTGAGTGTATCCTTCTGTCTTTAAACAAGACCACACACAATCAGGACACATGTAAACAGCTCTAGTCTAGCTTTGACGATGGACAAAGAAGACAAGTCCACACGTTGTCTCAGTGAATCATACCTGGTTACCCAGAGGCAACTTTGTCTACAGTTAGTTGTCATGTTTCTTGATCATATGTTCTCTTTTTACAGCCCTACTTCCTAAAATGACTTCATGACTATGTGCTGGCATTGATCCATGTCTATGTTTGGAAGTGAGTTGACCAGGTCTTTCATGTACCCTTCAAAAAAGCCTTCTGTGATCCTCAAACTAAATCATGTATTTCTTCATGGCACTGATAATTAGATACACATGTGATGACTTCAGTCTGCTTCCCTAGGAGACCAACAGGGCCCTCAGAGAAGTACACAAGTCTGTTTCACTCACCATTGTCTCTGTGACATTTAGCCTAATGCCAGGCGCATAGTAGGAACTCATTGCAAAATGAATTAGATGGGCCCTGCCTAGTGGCACAGTGGCTAAGGTGCCGGCCTGCGAACCCATAGGTCACTGGTTCAATCCCCAGCCAGGGCAGCATAACCAGGTTGCAAGCCAGGTCTCCAGCCAGGTCTGTGGCTGGTGGCAGGTGAAAGGCAGCCATACATTGATGTCTGTCTTCCTCTCTGCCTCTCTCCCTACCCCTCTCTCTAAAAATAATAACTAAAATATATTTTAAATAAATAAAAATTAATTAAATGCCCCTGAGTACAATGGTGTTGCTGGCTGCAGGAAATGTGTGCCTTTAGTCCTTTTGCAGCAGACTTCTGTACCAACAGGGAAAAAGGAAGTGCTGTTTTCTGCACATCCCAAAAAGACAATGTCATGTACGACACAGACACCCACAAAACTTGTTTAACAAGAAATTCATCATTAATATAATAAGTCAGATTATCCACCAATCAATTAATCTCTCCCTCTCTGTATGTGTGTGCATGCACATACACTTATTATTAATACTACTAATAAAATTAATATATAACAGTATAAAATTATTGTTATATCAATATATAATACATACCATGATTTGTCCACTTCGGACGTGCCTGCATGCATTCAGCAAGCTTCACTGAGTGTTACTTTATGCCATGCATTGCTAGGAATCTTTCCTTTGGCGGATAGCATGAAAGTTCTTGAAGATTTGTTACTTCTACTGTATAGCAAAACAAAGCAATTCTATTTGGGTACCATTGCTATACCTAAAATTGGAAGATTGGGCTAATAAAGCCAAAGCCATTCAAGGAAAATTTACCATTTATTGGGCATTTATTATGTGTCTGTCACTGTGGTAGGTACTAAAATGAGAATAAGAATCAAGACAGTCTTTGCTAGAAAGTCACTAAATCACTTCTAGGTTGACGGTGGCAAGAAAACAGATCCTAAAAGAGCTAGTATTCGAAGCAGAATATAACAGCTGGTGGAAGTTAACAGCAAGAGAGATGTCACCGTACCACAAGATACCTTGGGGTCTTGTGCGGACCTGAAGAACCAGGGAAGGCTTCCTGGCGTTCCCTTCATGGTCAGAGGTCCCACAGGATAGGCAGTTGGGTGCAATCCTCTGATCGTCACAGCTGCTCCCCTTCACCCACTAGCCACAGCCACTCTCTCTCTGTCTTCAGCAAAATACCGGTCAAATCCATCAGCACTGGAAAACAGACCAGGACAAAGGTCACATTCTTGATATCCACATCATAAGGGTCATTCTTGTGTACATATGACCCAAGACCTCTTTATGCTTGTGTGGGCATGGGTATGTCACTTTCCCTGCATATCTGTGTTTCATCCTGAGTTTGAAGACATGTTATAGTGACGTACGTGTGTGTGATCATAGGTGACTGAAGTGAAGACACTGACTTTCCTTCTGGTCCTGACCCACTGAGCTCCTACCTCCCTATCAGGGACGCTTCGCCCTCCAATTTTGGCATACCTGGTTCTTCATCATTCAAGTCTCAGTTCAACTGCCAAGTATCTGGGACCCCAGTCACAGAAGAAACCCGTCATGCCCAGTGCCTTCACCCTCTGTCAGATCCCCTCTACGCTTTCTTTATAGCAGTCATTTCATTGGACATTCTCTCTCTCTCTCTCTCTCTCTCTCTCTCTCTCTCTCTCTCTCTCTCTCTCTCTCTCTCTCTCTCTCTCTCTCTCTCTCTCTCTCTCTCTCTCTCTCTCTCTCTCTCCTTCATTTACCTTTAAGCATCAGTTTCCTCCCACCGTAATGTCAGGGCCATGAAATAAGAGCTGTTTCCCAGACTCTTCATGGAAATCAGGGAAGTGCGTGGCACACACTCAGGTGTGTGTACTGAACAGCTAATCAGCTGATGAGTGTGGGCATGGCTGAGGCTGAGGTGAACAGTCAAGAGTCTGATTCTGTTTTTTGCCTGAAGAAAACATCTTGCCAGGACAGCAGCTGTGTGGAGGGGCCTGTGCCCTGGCCCAGCACCAACCTCCCCTCTCCTGGCACAGCTCGGGATGTGGTTCCGTGTTTGCAGATGACAGGGTGGTGGCTGCAGCATGGGCACCCTGCCTGGTACACTGGGACGCCATGGTGCTGAGGCCAGCAGCCTTCAGGATTTAATCCGTATTTCTTACTGTCAGCCCGTGACGCACTGGCCTCTGGGTGTCATTTAGAGCATTGCTGTAGGTTCATAAGGCTATTTATGCTGTAGATCTCTGAAACTTATCCAACACATTCAAAACCTTTATAACTTCTCTTGCTAATGATTTTCATCTGCCCAAGGGCTTGTCTAGTGAGAAATGAGATAGCTGAAGACACTTGGCACATTTTTCTCATGCTACTTAGGCCACTTTTGTTTTAATGTATTATATTTTATTATTATTATCATTATTATTATTATTTTGCTTTACTGGAAAAACCTGTTCATAAGACAAAAGTTTGGATTCTCTTTTTAGAAAAGAAAGTGTTACTTGGGTTGAGAGTTCTAATTATATAAAATGTACTTCTCAGGTTCTTAGCTAAATTTTTAAAAAATGGAATAGAAAATTTTTGGAAATAGTTTGGAGTGAAAGGTTTGGGGAATATTCATGGGTTCTCTCAGCTATTTAAAAATAATTTTGAAAGACTTATTTGCATGGTCCCAATTAAAAATTTTGGCAAAAAAGGTAGGTTCTGGTCATGTTTTTCTTTGCAGCTTGATTTTTTGGGTGTTATAATTTATAAGCCGGATTTTTCTTGAAGGGGGAACATGGATGAGAACTTTGGCCAAAATAAACACTCTGCTGTTTCATAGTTTTGTATTGCACTGAGGGAAAACATCTCTACCATTATTTTCTTAAGGGGACACAGATTACCAGATTTGTAAGAAAAGGCCAGTGGTTAATTGAGCCACTTTGTTGGGAAAAGAGTGGTGCGTGTTGCCTGCCAAATTTCTGTCAACATTAGAAAAAACATTCTTATATCAAAAAATTTTTTTCTCATCCATTATGTAAGAAATTTATGCATGTTAATACTTACCAGAAGAAATAGCACAGATATTCTCCATTTTCAGTGATTTGTTGAACTATCTTGATCAAAGACATTTTCCATCTGAAGCTTAAAAGTGACAGTGTAAATACAGATAAATTCAATTTCAGTAGATTGAGCTTTCCATCACTTTATAAAAGTTTTTACTCTGGCAACAACATTACCTATAGTCATCAACATAAAACTGCTAAAAATAAAGATATTTTTCTCTAATCCTAAAATGACAAGTCAAAAAGCCACCACCTGGGCTCCCAGCTCATCTTGAAGAAGAGATGAGTGTTTAATCAACCCGATTATTTGTTGCCAGCAGGGGTTGGCATTATGGTTGCTGGTTGGGCAATTCTTCTCACTCCCAAGGTTGTCCCCCCCACCCACCCACGAATAAGAAAGAGTATCGAAACCCAAAGATCATGTACCTTGTGGTGAGGTATTTGGCTCTGCTTTCATTCAACCAAGGCTTATTTACTAGAGGAGAAAAAGAACATTTTATAAGGACCTATAATTTCCAGGCATTATGCAAAATAACAGAGGAGGCAACAATGAGGCCTTGCTTCTGAAGTCTTGGATCCCTTTCTCTTCGGGCACGAGAGAATGAGAAGGCCAACCTAAAAAGCCCTGCATGATTTTTAAATATACTTTGTTTTGCACACCACATTTCTCAGGCACCCTTTCCTGTATTAAACAGGGTCAGCTGAACACTGCATGTATTATTATTCATCCATACTTGTTAAAGGTGTGCCTACCCCACTGTTCTCCGTCACTAAACTTTGCAGGGCTGGGTGGCTTGACCTACAATGAAGGCAGCCTTGGCCATTGTTCTATAACAACACAGATGCCTAAGTCCTGGAGATGAGAATCCGTCTAGCCAGTTTAGAGTTTGACCGCTTGCATGAAAGTAGGTGTTCCATACTGTGTGTGACTGAAGCTCATTCTCTGGGACACAGCCCCACTTGGGCGGGTCACTTAGTTCCTACTCAGTTGAGGCGCTGGTAGGTTTCACCTCTACAGTAGAAATATCCTTCTGGCCTAAGATGGGCTTCTGAAGTATATTCACTCTTGCTCCCTTCTATTCCTAATCTATAAGATCTATGACTTTTTAAAGACTTTTTCTTCTATTAATTTTAAATATATCATTATTAGCTAAAAATGGTCCAGATTCATTCTCAGGACCAAAAAGAAAATGAACAAATAGAGGGACTGCTTGGTCCATCTTCCTGAACTTGACGACACTGGCTCGTTTTCTTCAGTGGAAGCAAGCCGAATATGCGTAGCGTGAGCACCACAGAGAGGGAACATGTTCACTTTCGAACACTGGTTATATAGAGCCTGCAACACGGATTAAAATTCCGATGGAAGAAGACGAATTGCGGTGTAGCTGTTCAGTTTTAAAAATTTTAACTGACAAAATTTAAATATAAATATAAATATATTAAAAATATACTTTTCTAATCCAAGCCTTGCAGGAAAGACTCGGGCAGCCAAATGACCATGAATGAATGGGAAGCGCTTTCTTCTGAATTTGTCACGGAATAAAGCCCACACCGTCTGACAAACTGATTCACGTTGCCAGTTCTGTGGAAAGGGCAAGATGAGACCTAGAAGCAACTCGGAGCAGTAGCTATGATATTTTTATCTAGTCTACTGCCTACTTGACCTTTCTGCCCTAAAGCAGGGAAGACCACCTTAGAACTCAAAGAATAAACTCTTTACATTTTCAGGGGAAAATAATGGGAGGACTTTTTCATTTTCGAGAGGCTGATGCAACTCAGTTGTGGCTACAACTGTGGCTAGAAACTACTTCTAGCACCAAATCTATGCCTGCAGGGCCCGCCAGTTTGTTGTAAGCTGTGTCATATGCAGAGGTGGCTGGTTGGCACAAACAAAGTCACCTGTTCTGTTGGTAAAAGAGGTGTAAACCTCTCCCCATGAGGATGGCTAAAGAGGCTACTTATTTCTCTTTTCTAAAGATCTTCCTTGGAAGACGTTTTCTTACTGTTTTTAGAGAGGGAGGGAAAGAGAGAACCATTAATGCGAGAGAGAAGCATTGATTGGTTGTCTCCCAGGTGTGTGCCCTGACCCAGACCTGGGGAATGAACCTCCAACCCAGACATGTGCCCTGACCGGGAATCAAACCCACAACCCTTTAGTTACGAGACGATGCTTCACCAACTGAGACATGCCCCACCAGAGCTAGACTGCTTCTTGATTAGCAATTCAAGCGGCTCTTTTGAAAATGTTTGTGAAGGATATTACCATGTAGCACACAAGAATAAATATATAAGGGAAATACATCTGCATATGTACATTGAAATTGAAATAGAAACTTATTGGAAAATTACAACTTAGACATTAAAATCATTTTATTTAAACCAGGGATTCTCCAGCCTGGGAGCCCAAAGGTCACAGGTTCGATTCCCCAGCCAGGGCACATAACCAGGTTGCAAAACAGGTCTCCAGCCAGGTCTGTAGCTGGAGGCAGGTGAAAAGCAACCGTACATTGATGTCTCTCTCCCTCTCTGCCTCTCTCTCTTCCCCTCTTTCTAAAAATAATGAAATAAAAATCTTTTAAAAATAATAATAATTAAATAAAATCTTTAAAAATAAAATAAAATAAACCAGGGATTCTGTTTTGAAAGCATTCTCAGCCAGAGCATCGGAGTTGAGTCTCGGCTGGTGTGCATAGCAGTGGCAGGAAAAGAAAAAGAACTGTCTCAGGATGTTCTCTGCAAGGGATTGAGTGTGGCCTTGGGGTGCCTTTGCTTAGGAACTGAGAGGATCATAGATGCAGGAAGTTCACCCCGGTCTTTCTGCCCCTTATAGGGTTCTGCCTGGGTCGTCCTTTTATGGTTGCTTCATTATTATTTTCATGTTTCTCAACCAGCGCGACCACGTTGCAGTATGTGAAATGTTTTGGTTCTTGTTTAAATGGGCATTTGCTATGCAAATTTAATGCCTGGCCACTTGAATAAATATGAATCAGCTCTTTTCTGGTCATTGATGGCAATTCAGGGTGAATAATCTAGACTCTTTGATCCAGCTTACCAAGGTCTGTTGCTGCAGTTGTGATTTCCAGGGAAACTACGAATCATTTATTAATTGTGGTGTCCCTAAGTCAGAGATGTAGGCACTCAAGTCAACATGCTACTTTATGGCTGCTGGCAGACAGCATTTTTTTTCCCCCATGAATCAGACTCTGCTGGCACCAGTCCTCTGAGAAGCCTTTTGATGGATTCTACCCTGTGTCACATCACATGTCATTTGCTTTTCTCCTTGGAAGGACCGCTGTGTGGAATCTCTGAAGAAAATGTTCCTCAGCCTAGAAATGAGACTTGAGAAAGCTCCCCTTGCTTGTTAGCCAACATGCAGTCTTGGGAGGGTCAGCTGTTGAGCCATGAGGGTGGGTAGGGTGGATGGGGGGTGGCAGTCACGGATTCAGGAATGGGAGCTCACCTGGGCAACGATTCCAGCTCCCCCTACGCACACACTCCCCAGGATTTGGAAGGAGTGGATGCCCTACATATGGAAAAGCAAGAATCTCCTTTATCTTTCTAGCCATGTAAACTTTTACGACCTTATTATTCTTGGCTCTGGATAAGGGTTATAAATCCGTAGCTCTCTGACTTATTTTGTACTGAGGGTGACACCCACCGCAAATGAATGCATCACAGGTAATCATTTTCCCGCCTGTGCTTTATAGTGGTTAGTTATAAGGAAACAAATTATACCAGTAACTTTGAAGTCCCCAGGTTTACCTCTCACAGCCTCACCTGCTCTCGGTCCCCCCAGAAAGAACAGTGGTCATTGGCATTTGTACAGTCTTGTGTTTGTGCATTTACATTTTACTATGTATATGAAACGTGCTTGTTAAATGCATGACATAGCAATCTGTATTTCAAAATACACATATATTTTCACTTTGTGTGAAATGTGGTATCTGGCAATTACTACTTTTGCTACCAAACATTTCATTTTCAGAATGCATGTGCCTTCTATTTATTACCCTAGTTTATTTTTTAAATTGCTGTTCATTCCTACAGCTTACAAAAATATCACAACTTCTTTATCTAGTCCCATACTGATTAGAATTTGAATTGATTTGTTTTACTAAAATGGGTGATAGTGAAATAAATATCCTTATACATTTCCCATAAGACACACATGAGAGAGTTTTTCTGGATTATATATAATGGACGTGTCATGTCATAGGATACATGCATTTTTGTATGTTAGATAATCGTCCGTATCTAACAGACGTTGCTCTCCAGAGCGCTCATGACAGTTCACACTTCCACCTGCAGCGACATGTGAGAAGCTTTGCTTCCCCAGGTCCTTGCCAGCACTTATTATCAGATTTAATTATTTGTGACTTGGTGGATATAGATCACTATCTCATGTTAATTTTTATTACTTTGATGATTTATAAAGTTCAACATCACTTTTGCAGGGCCATTAGTTTTTTCCTCTGTGAATTATCTTTTTAGTCTAGCCATTCTTTTATTGTCTGTTCTCTTTACTGATTTATAGAAATGTGTGTATGCTTATGATTCAGATGTGCATGTATCTTCATGTATGCTCTTGTTTCATATATGTACAACTCATCTTTAATCTGTTATATGTGGTGAAATGTCTGCATAAATTCAAAGTATACATATTTGAAACAAAACTTTCAGAAGTAAATTATAGCAATTTAGAGTACAGGAGTTTATAAATAAAATAACCATTAAGAAGAAAGTGGGCCCTGGCTGGTAGCACAGTGGATAAGGCGCCGGCCTGTGAACCCAAAAGTCGCAGGTTCGATTCCCCAGCCAGGGCACATAACCAGGTCTCCAGTCAGGTCTGTAGCTGGAGGCAGGTGAAACGCAACCATACACTGATGGCTCTTTCCCTCTCTGCCTCTCTCCCTTCCCCTCTTTCTAAAAATAATGAAATAAAATCTTTAAAAAAGAAGAAGAAGAAGAAGAAGAAGAAGAAAGTGATTGCCTTTTCTTAAGATTTTATTTATTTATTTTTAGAGAAAGGGGAAAGGAGGGAGAAAGTGAGGAAGGGAAATACCTATGTGTGATTGCTTCTCACATGCCCTCAATGGGGGACCTGGCCTGCAACCCAGGCATGTGCCCTGACTGGGAATTGAACCAGTGACCTTTTGGTCTGCAGGCTGGCACTCAATCCATGAGCCACACCAGCAAGGGCAGAAAGTAATTTCTTAAGCCAGACACAAAAAGCAGAATAATAACAAGAAATTTTAACTACACCAAAATTTGAAACTTATCTATGCTAAAAATTGTCATGAAAAAAAAATTAAAATGCAATCAACAGATGGGGGAAGCAGGAGAATCCATGGAGAAAGTGTCCAAATACCAAATTAAGGTGTTTCAAAGAGTGATCCACTGTGTCCTAGTAAATCAAAGGAGATGATTAAGAAGCAACCACTAGACTTAGCAACATGGAAGTCCTTAGTGACCAGGGAGAAAGCTGTTTTATTGGAGTGGTAGGGTTCAGACCTGATTGGATTGGGTTTAAGATGATGGAAAAGAGGGTTTGGAGACTAGTATACTGCAGTTTTTTGTTTGTTTGTTTGTTTGTTTGTTTTTGAGAAGTTTTATTTTAAAAAGGAGCAGAGAAATGGTTCCATAGCTATAGAAATTGTAAGAAGGTTAAGGAAAGAATCTTCTTTTTAAGAGACAAGAGTTTCAGAATGTATATAAAATGATTCTTGTCTTTTTGCAAAATAAACTCCCAGTTTTTACATGCCCCCTGCAACACACAAAAAACTTAGTGATAGTTTAGCTAAGTATAGAATTTGTACCAAAAATGAATAGGTGATTATTTCTCTAACACTTTAAAGGTTTTCATTTGTGTTCTAGGATCTGTTGTCACTGAGGAAAAATCTTCTACTGGTCTGTTTGATTTCCTTGTAGGTAATCTGCCTCTTATTTAAAGTACATTTAAAGATAGTTGGGTTTTTTTTTTATCCTGATGCCCTATTTTAGTTTTTATTTGTATTATTTATGGATTAATATGAGCTTTTATTCTAAAGGCTTAATTTTATAAAGTTGTCAATAGCCTTTTCCAAAACTGACTTTTCCAATTGAATTAAATTCTCTCCTCCTGGATCTCCCTCAGTATATGTGTCAGAGCTTCTCAGTCTGCCCTCTGGGACTTGTAATTTCTTTCTCAGTTTCCAGGACCACTGTCTTCATTACATAACTACTAAGATTCCCCTTGCAGCATTTGGCACAGAGGAAGGAGTTCAAAGTTTCAACTTGCCATGCCACACTGGCCAGCACTTCTGGCACTGGTTATTTTCTGAAGTTATATTTAAGGCTAATATACTTTACTGGGCAGATGCTCTCAAAATAAAGTAAAGGATAAAAGCTTAAGAGTAGTCCAATATCAGCCTGGTAAAGTCAAGCTGATTAAAATGTTTTCTCCCATTTTCTCTTTCTGCTATACCTTCATCTCTAGAGACTAATAAGAAAGCTTTCCTTAAAAAGATGTATAAGAGGGGATGGATGTAATACAACAACAATAAAATTTTTAAAAAAAATTAAATAGCTACATCTGGACTTCTGGTAGACTATATAGGTAAAATTAGTCAGATGGAGCTAGGATGGCAAAAAAAAAAAAAAGGTATAAGAAAAAGCAGAGGGGAAAATGGAGAAGCTCCAACAAACAAGGGAACCAAACAAAAAGTGGGAGGATGTACACAGATAATTACATTACCGTTTCAAAGAATTAGCCTCGCAGTTCTCAAATAAATGTAAATTAAAGCAACAAGGTCATTTTTATGCTTTGAATTAGCAATGATAGAAGGAAAAGAAAATTTTTGCTGACGCTTGTATAATGAAATTGAAGTTCTCTGCTGGTCATGTCTGAGCCTACATTAGGACACTTTGAAAGCAGTTGAGTAACATCTATTTAAGAATCTCACAAACATTGTACCCCTTTCATGCAGTAACATCACTTCTGGGTAACACCCATTAGGCAATAAATGGAAATACAAGCCATGTCCCTTCACACTCCCCCCCAAGAAATGCTTATTATACCATTACTTATAATATTGAAAAGCTAGGCCATTGATCAATGGCCTACAAACATTTTTGAGTTCTAGACACAGTAATATTGGGTCAGCATAGTGAGCCAATAGACATATACTTGCATTAAAAATTTCATGTAAGAAAACTGTCTATTCTATTCCATTCCACTCACCTTAGTTTTTCTGGCTGCTGTAATAGAAATACCATAGACTGAGTGGCTTATAAACACAGAAATTTATTTCTCACAGTTCTGAAGGCTGGGAAGTCCAAGGTCAAGATGTCAGCAGATTCCATGTTTGGTCAGGACCCACTTTATAGGTGCCTGTTTTTGGGTTTTGGTTTTGGTTTTATTTGCTGTGCCCTAATGTTGTGGAATGATAGACGAAGCTCTCTAGGATAAATTTTTATAAGGGCACTAATACCATTCATCATAATCACCTCTCAAAGGCCCTACTGCCACATACCATCACATTGGGGATTAGGCTTCTTTTCCTTAATTATATTTTATTGACTATGCTATTACAGTTGTCCTGACTTACCCTCTTTGCCCCACTTCACCCAGCATCCCCCACTCCCTCCCACAATCCCCCAACCATTGTTCATGTCCGTGGGTCATGTGTATAAGTTCTTTGGCTACTCCATTTCCCATACTGTACTTTACAGCCCCATGGCTATTCTGTAACCACCTATCTATACTTCTTAACCTCCTCACCTCTTCACCCATTCCCCCACACCCACCTCCCATCTGGTGACCATCAAAATGCTCTCTGTATCCATGATGTATCCATGATTCTGTCTCTGTTCTTGTTTGTTTAGTTTATTTAGATTCAGTCGTTGACAGTTATATATTGCCATTTTATTGTTCAGAGTTTTGATCTTCTTTTCCTTAAATAAGTCCCTTTAGCATTTCATATATAATAGTTTGGTGATGATGAATTGCTTTAGTTTTCTCTTGTCTGGGAAGCTTTTTATCTGCCCTTTGATTCTAAATGATATCTTTACTTGGTAGAGCAATCTTGGTGGTAGGTTCCCACTTTTCACAACTTTGAATATTTCTTGCCACTCCCTTCTAGCCTAAAAACTGTCTTTTGAAAAATCACTGACAGTGTTATGGGGATTCACTCCCCTGTAGGTAACTAACTGCTTTTCTCTTGCTGCTTTTAAGAATCTCTCTTTATCTTTAACATTTGACATTTTAATTATGATGTGTCTTGGAGTGGGCCTCTTTGCACCCATCTTGTTTGGGACTCTGTGCTTCCTGGACTTGCATGTCTATTTCCTTCACCAAATTAGGAAGTTTTCTCTCATTATTTTTTCAAATAGATTTCCAATTTCTTGCTCTTTCTCTTCCCCTCCTGGCACCCCCATGGTGTGAATCTTGAAATTGCCCCAGAGGCTGTTTACACTGTCCTTCTTCTTCTTTTTTTTTTTTTTTTTGATTCATTTTGCTTCTTGTTGTTTTTTTCTTCCTTGTGTTCCAAATCATTGATTTGATTCCTGGCTTTATTCACTCTACTGTTGTTTCCTTAAATTGTTCCCTGTCTCAGATAGTGTATTCTTCATTTGTGACTGGATCTTTTTAATACTGTTGAGGTCCTCACTAAGTTCCTTGAGCATCCTGATAACCAGTATTTTGAACTCTGCATCTGATAGATTGTTTATATGCATTTGGTTTAGCTCTTTCTTTATAGAGTTTTGATCTGTTCTTTCATTTGGGCCATTTTCTTTTGCCTCCTCATTTTGGCAGCCTCCCTGTGTCTGTTTCTATGTATTAGATAAAACTACTTTGACTCTGTATCTAGATAGTATGGCCTATAGAGTCCAGTGGCACAGCCTCCCCTGTCACCCAAGATGGGAGCTTGAGGTGCACCCTTCATGTGAGCTGATTACCCCCTCCTATTGTAGTTGAGCCTTGGTTGCTGTTGGCAGGTCAATGGGAGGGGTTTACCCAGGTCAGTCAGTTGGTAGGATTGGCTGTAACCACTGACCACCAACCTCCTCCCTCCATGTAGGATCAGCTGTGCAGGGGCAGGTGGTAGTGCTCCAACGTGGTCTGTAGCTGCCCACTGGGTGTGCAGGCACTGGGGTTTCTCAGGTGGTGCAGGCCAAGGTCAGCCCCCGCCTGTGTTTTTTTGATGGCCACCCTGCCTGAGCTATAGAGCAACCTGAGATGGCTGCCACTTGTACTGAACTTGGAGATTTCCAGGCAAAGCCAAGCGGTGAATCTACACTAGCTACTGCTAGTGCCATGCCTGGGACCACTGAAGCCAGCTGTTGCTTGTTTGAAAGGATTCAGGAAGTTGTAGAGCATGAGCCAAGACAAGCCATTCATATGGAAAAGATACTCTTGACAGGAGTAAATTGGGTGTCACAGCCTCGTGGGGATCTCCTGCGTGGAGCAAACAATGTCGCCAAGTGGATGAGTTTCCATTATAACACCCGCCTGCCAGCTCTGCGGCTGTGCCCACCTTTCTGTCTGGGAGAAAGCTGGCCCCCAGCTCTTACCTTGATGCCAGACACTTCAGTTCTTCCCTGTGTGCCACTGGCGCCTTTCAAGTTGCTGCCCCTGTGCTAGAGCTCAGAGGGAGTCTGAGTAAGTTCGTGCATGGGTTCTTTAAGAGGAAATAATTGAGATTCCAGCAGTTTCTTCCCCTGATCCAGGCCCTGCTGGTTTTTACAGCCAGAAATCATGGGGACTTCTCATTCTGGCGATGGGCTGCAGGGGCTGGGGGTCTGGTGTGAGGCTGTGACTCCTTGCTCTCTAAATAACCTGCCCAAATTTTTATGCACAACATATGTATGTGGGATCAGCCCTTTCTGCATCTCCACCTCTCCTACCAGTCTGGATGGATGTGGTTTAATTCCATAGTTGCCAGACTTCCATTCATCTAGATTTTTGCCAGTTCTGAGTGATGGTTGTTCTGTCATTTTGATGTGGTTTTCCAAGGAGGCAAGTCATGTTTACCTCTGCTGCCATTTTGACTAGAAGGTGGTGATTAGGTTTCAACATATGAATGGGGAGTGGGCATTATGCTTCTTTGGCTGACAAGGAAGAGAATTTTTTATGTATATGCCGTATAAGGGGGATTTACTGCAATGATCCGAGATCGTTGTTGCTGGGGATGGCCCCTCTCACGTACCTCTCAGCACGTCAGGGTCCTTCATGGCTTCTTTCATTCCCCCTCTCCTCTCACTTGTAACTTCCCCAAACCGATGGACTCTGCCTGAGTCACCCAACACTTAATTTCAACACTTAATTGTTCAGGTGTTGGTATTAGGACTTTAGTCTCAATCAGTTCATGTTAGCTGAGCCTGGTTGATTTCATCTGAATCAACAAAAATTACCAAAGGCTGCGTTTCCTAGAAAAAGTGGCAATCTGATTGGCAGGTGCTTAAAAGCAGCTAATGTTCAATGAAAAGAGAAAAATCAAAAGCAAACTGAAAAAGAAAGAGCTGTTTGTATAGGGTCTGTCTTCAACTTTCTTTAGAAATTTTATTAGGGAGTAAAAATAAAAGGGATCCAGAATTTATCTTACATTATTTTAATACTTACCAAATTTCTAAGTAAGCAAGTTTTGTGCCTTTAGAATCAGAAGAAAAATCAGAATTGGCTGTGGAGAAAACAGTCATTTTGTGCCCCTACTCTTCATTTGGTTTATCTTCTTGACATAAATACAAAGTGGCTGGGAATAAAATCCTGTCCGAAGCAGAAAGCCTCATGTTTTCCCCACTAACACCATTTCAGAGTCCTTTACTCACTATGCAGTTTGGTTGGGGGATCTGGGTACAAAAACCTGGATGGAAATAACCCAGTAGTAAGCCAGGCTCCTTTTCCTGAAGGTCCTGCACTTCCCTACAGTCTTCTTATAACCATTTTTATTACCTGTTTTTATTATTTGATAAATGCCTAATAACTCAAAGTTTGGAAATTTGGTTTAGGATAAAGTGAGACAGAGTGTCACCTGTTTCCTTTTTTTCTTTTTTCCTTTTTTTTTTTTTTCCTTAATAATGGGTCTTTTTATTTTTTATTTTTTTAAAGATTTTATTCATAATTTTCAGAGAGAAGGGCAGGGAGGGAGGAAGACAGGTAGAGAAGCATCAATGTATGGTTGCCTTTCACCTGCCTCCAGCCAAGGACCTGGCTGGAGACCTGGCTTGCAACCTGGTTATGTACCTTGACTGTGGAATTGAACCAGCAACCTTTGGGTTAGCAGGCCGGTGCCAGTCCACTGAGCCACACCAGCCAGGGCTGTCACCTGTTTTCTTATTATACCAAAACATTCCCATCTGACTAGGATGGTAATTTCTGTGGGCCTGAATAATTTCCCCAAATAAAACCGTTCACAAGTTCTAAAGTTCCAAATACTTCCATTCCAGTATACAAAAATGGCTCATAACTGTATTAGAAAAGGAAGGGGTATCTCTTAAGGTTCATAAAAAGCTTGATCAGAATATCATGCATTTGGGTAGCTTTCTTTATAGGTATTGAGAATAAAATTTTAGCTTCTATTTTTACATGCATGTTGTGTGATTATTCTTTCCCATTACTCTTTATTTTGAGCCTGAAAAAGATCTTTTCTTTCAAGGATAAGCTAGAAAGACCTAGGCTGGCTGCTCAAAGAACCACTGGCTGGTAGGTCCTTTGCCTTCTTTAAACTCTCCTTATCTGAGGTGCTACTTCATAGTGAGTCCCACACATGTTCACAGCTCTTGGTAGCACCTATCCATGAGTTGGGTAAACCATCCCCTCCACACCCAGGCCAGTGGGCATGTGACTGAGTCATGGGACCACAGCCAGCTTCCAAGTTGGCTTCAAAATATGTCTTTCTCATTGGATTCTACTCCAAATTGAAAGAGAGGAGAGTGACTACTGGGAGATAGCTAGTACATGTTGGATCACATGCTGGATTATGGCATTAATCCTATGGACAAGGAAAGTCATGTTCATGTTTTATTAAGAGGGATGTCATGATGGTAAATGTGTTTCAAAATATAATTTTTTATGAAAAAATGGATGAAGAGAGACTGAGAGGGTGTTAGAAGCACATTCCTGAAGGCTACAGGGGAGGTGGCCACTAGATCTTGGGTGATAACAAGAGAGGATAAAGGGCATGGAATGCATTTCAAAGACACTGAAGAAGTAACATGACAGTGGAGAACCGGACAGGGGAGGGAGAGAAAAATGTCCAGGTGGCTCCCAGGTTCCTGGCTTTTGTTGCAAACCCTGAAGAAAGACCAGGCTTAGGGAGGAGGTGTTGATGGACCCCTGCATCTAACCTTGGAAATGGGCTTTAGAGGCCTCTGTCAGGCAGCTATTTCTACACAGCCAACGTGTGACTTCACAATAAATTAACCACTTGTTCACCATCAGCTGAGAGCCCTATGTCTAGTCATTGTCAACTAATCTATTCAAGTGACTGCTCCCCTGTGAAGGTGTTGTATAAAGGGCTTTGTCACAGAATGATATAGCACATACACAGGTAGGAAAGCCAGAGGGACTCTTTAAACCAGCAAGAGGCCTTGCTAATTGTCTGTCACCATAAAGCCCGAATGGTGGATGTTGATAGTATGGACAGGACTGTTGTCACACAGGAATATTTGTCACCCAGACGTGCACGGGCAGCAGCTCAATTCACATTCAAGGATGCGAGGAGCTGTAGGAAAAAACAAAGCTTTAGAGCTAGAAAGCAGGTGTTAGGTTTCTTGTGTTCTTGCGTATATAATTCATTTAGCGTTTCACGTCTTGCACCTTTTAGTTGATGTGTGATATTTTTTTAAAGAAAGACCTACTTCCCTCTATTACAAGGCAGTTCAAAAGAAACAAAAAATCACTTTGTCTACATGCTCTATCTTCCTGCCCAATTGACCAAAATATCCTGCAATTAATGTGTTGGCTTTGCTAGCAATTTGCTAGTCAACTATTTTGTGCCACTGATAGGTAATGTGGTGAAACATTTACAATTCAGTATGTTAGGGTTTCCAGTGGGCACTAATGTTTTAGAGTTCATTCACTGATCCTTCATCTAACAAATGAAGAGCTACCATCCAGCCACATGGGATGCTTCAGTCAGTGAGCCACCAGTGAACCCAGGAATGGATGGACGATTGCCTCTCCATCCAGCACCTCCATTCTCCCACTCTTTAGTGAAGCAATGGAATCAGTCAAATAAACCTATCACTGTCTTCAACCCATCCAACTTGTTGTCCTTGTCAAATTGTGGTGCTTGGCCATCTTCTCAGCCAGTCCGGCTGGCTCTGTTGTAATGGGTCACTTCAGTTGGCAGAGGCCAAAGAAGTGCTGGGCAAAGGTCGGGGGTTCATTTGGTGAGGCAGTGGGCTGTGTGCCTTCATCTACTCTTCTGGGACCAGGGCACGCGTGCGCACATGTGTGTGTGAGAGAGAGCAAGAGCAAGTGCTTAGGGGAAGGGGGAGAGAGGGATAGAAAATATTAACTGATTTGGGGAAAATCGTGCACAGGTTTACTAATGAAAGCAGCAAGACAGAGAAACTAGAAATGAAGACATGCCAAGCTGTGACCAAGAAACTTGCACCATGTATTCCACCTTCAAGCCCACCCTTCCTGCTCAATTTTAACCAAGCTAGAGTAATGTGGTCTGCTTCCTTCGTGACTGAATGAAAAAGGACATTTCAAGAATTATTTGTATGAAACCATATGAAAATCCAGGCTCTGTTTCAGGACTCTCTTCCAGACTGTTGGTCAGTATGCCCTTCTTGTTAACTTTGATTAAAAGGCTCATGGGCAGGTCTCTTATTTTCCCACTCACTCTTGCACTTTTAGGTATAAATTTCCAACGTGGTTCTCCTTTGGCTCCCATCTCATTCTTCTCTCTCTGGCTTAATTTCTCTGTGTTCCCTTTTCCTTCCGCATGTCTGCTCTTCTCCTTTCTACTCTCAGCCCTTCTTGTCTGATGACCACTAAGGTATAATTTGGGCTCCCAAAGTTCATTCTCTGAATGCAGGGCTAGTGTTCAGAGATGGACAGGGCAGGTACACGTGGAAAAACTCAACTGAGATTATGATTTGCACTCAGTCAACACTTCAGGGAGTTAATTTTGGGTCCCTGGTGCCCACACCGGCAGGTTTCTCTTTTAGGAGGGTTTTGTAAAGAAGAAGCAACCATGCAGGTGGTATATTTGTTTTGCATTTCTTTGAAGTCCTAGGGGTGGTCAGCACTTTGCAGAAAAGCAAAATAAGACTCTTTGTGCTCCTAGCCAGACCTCTTTGCTGGTTTTCTTTGAGGCTTTGGATCCCTTACTGTGGACCTGATTAAAGCTGACCCATCACACCTGACTTAATGGAAACCACCTACTCTAGCTCTTTAAAAAGCATTGGGGCAAGCTCCGGACAGAAGGACATGCTCCCACCTCCCCAAAATGCCTATTTTAAAGCAGCATCAGGGATCTCCATTCTTCCGTTCAACAATTTCCATACAACCGAGTGTTGCAGGCATGGCGCGAGGTCATGTGGGTACCAGGATGAACCCCAGGAGAGACATGAGAAACTCACAGATGTCTTATGGTGCTGTGATGGAGGTTTGTCAAGGCTGCTAGGGAAGCAGAGGGAAGGTAGGGAGAGAGGGTTGTTGCTAGAAACATACAGAAGTGGAAGTGGCCTTGAGCTGAGGTTTGGGGCTGCATCACAGAGATGGATGAAGTGGGAAAAGGACCGGAGGCAGAGGGCCCAAGGTTTGCAAAGCCTGGAGCCTCTGAGGAGAGGCCACCGTGGACAGAGGCAGGGGGTGGGGGCGCGCAATTGGTGGAATATGGGCCTGGACAGGGAGGAAGAAGCCGGATCTGGCCACATGGGGCTGGCGGAACCTGTCCCGGAGGTTAGTGTTTATGCTGGACATTTGGAAGGGAGGCTGCTGGTCCATAGTTTAAGGACGTCACCACGGTGTCTGTGTGGAGAATAGATTCTTGCAAGGTTGTAACCTGGATTATTTTCGGAAATTTAAGCTCTGCTTGGTCCAGACTCTTGAGGGCTGGGTTCCTCCAGGACAAGCTGCCTCGTTCAGTGAAGGTGCGGAGGGAACGCGGGCCCTGTGGAGGGTGGGTGAGGGGCCAGCCCGCAGGGGCAGCTGGCAGAGCCTGGTCGCCTCGTGCCCATTCTGGTTTGTTTGTACTGAACGCCTGGTGACAAAGGGCATCCCGTGTGATGGCTGGTGTGAGCCTGAGGGGAAGCTCGGCTTTTTGCTCCTTGAAGTGCTTGTGTGTGTGTGAAAATAGGATGGCAGACCTCCAAGAATGGGAGACCCTGGGGGCTGCCCCAGCTCAGCGGTCACCAGTACTGAGGTCTTACATGTCGCTTGGTCCCTCTGGGCTTCGCTCACCCACCTGCCTATGGGGACCTTCAATTCATATGGTCCTCCACCTGTGAAGAGGTCCCCTCCTCACTAAATCCGGACCTTGTGATTCATTGAGAAGCTACTTAAAGCCTTTGGTCTTTAAACTAGTTTAAAGCAATTCTAATCTAGTGAATTTGGGGAATTATTTGCGAAGGGAAAATGTGCAGATTATGTTCTGTCCTGCGCTGATAACAAAGGGAAGCAGGAAGCGACCTGCACACGTCTTTCTTCTTTTTCCCTTGACATTCTGCTCACGCCCCCTGCAAAAGTGGACAGAAGTTCTGGTGGGGCTGAGGTGAGGTGCTAACAGGGACAGCTGGCCTGTGGGAGCTGACCTCTGCCACCCTGTCCCCAGAGCAGAGGGGCAGCCTGAGTGCCACGCGGCTGGGTCCTGGCAGGCTATTGACCTCACCATGGCCGTTCTCACTTTTGTGTAATTCTCTTGTACCCCACACCCTCGGATGATGTTCTGGCTGCCCCATGGTCAGCTGGGGCCCATCCTCTGATCTCTAAATCCCCTTCTGCTCTTTTACTCCGGCTGATTCTCCTGAAGAGCGGAAAACAATGAGGTGTTTCCAGGGAGGAGGACGTCTAGTGCTCTGGCCTACCTTGTATCCATGAACACCCCACCCCCGCCCCGCACAGACCCCACACCGAGGGCACTCATCCAGTCACTCGTCAAACCCTGAGAGGCATTTTGGCGGTGTGGCAGGGTGGCAGATGGAGTGGGTGTGCCTCTTGCCCTTAGAACTTCACAAGTAGCAGCATAGGTACCAGAAGCCCATTTATTCCCCAGATAGGTTCGTCATCTGTGGCTTCCAACTTGGGCCACATTTGATTGGTAGGTTAGGAAGAATCAGGGTCAGAGCACAGGGAACCAGTAAGCATGGAAGACTTCATGGGGGCGGTGATGTTCAGGCGTCATTCTGAAGAACGCAGAGATTTGCGTTTTGGCTGGCAGGCCTGGCCAGTGAAGGGACCTAGACACACGGAGGCTGCTTCAAGTCTCAAAGTGAGAGGAAGTAGATGGGCTAGCACTGGGGGAGGGTCTGCATTCCAGAGCACTGGAGGTAGGCTCACCCCCTGGCGGTGACCAGTTACCTATAAGAGGGGGTGGAGTAACCAAGGTAACTGAGCAACACTAACCTTGTTAAACAAAACAGGAAATATGAGATTAGGCTGTTGGGTAGGTAGATTGGGGCAGGTAGGAACTGCTGAGCTCAGTTTGGACCAGAGTTACCTGAGGTGCTTATGGGCATCCAAGTGTATTATGTCTCCATGCCTCAGGCACCTGCCCTCAGTTCTTTAGCATTTGCATGACAGTCTATGTAAACTGCCCCTCAGGGATTCCTGGTAGCTTTTCTTCCCCACGTGGGAGTGAAGTTTGAACTGGCAACATGATCACAAGTGGTTGAAAGGGAAGACTTCACAGGAATCATTTTTCAGTGTGATGGGAAGACAAATGGTTATTACCACCGTTCTGGGAGATGTGAAATAATGGATTTCACTCCAACAGATGGCAGTGAAAAAGCTTTCACATGTCTGTCCCTTTGGTCTCTGTGAATCCATGGTGGTTCAGGGCTTAGCAAAACCTGCGCACACAGCCCTCACCCACCAACCAGCCAACAGATTTAAGAGAAACATGGCCAGGTCAGTGGAGGACCGTTTGTTGAGTGATGCCATGGTGATACCATAGGATGGTAAACTTAAGGCTCCGGGAATTGAACGTTTAATTCAGAAGCACCAAAAACAAGCTGTTCTGAGCCAAGAAGTTAGATTTACAAGGACGTGTTAGATTTACAAGGACAAAAAATAGCCCTTACAAAATCTCCAGCAGCCTAGGGTAGGGGGAAGATAAACACAAGGAGCATGCATCTCTCCCCGAGAAATACATGCTCCTTGTGTTTATCTTCCCCCTACCCTAGTCTATAGGAGATTTTGATTGTGGTTTTGATTTCCCTTTCCATTGACACATCATCTGGTTTTTAATTTCCCGGCTAGACCTGAGGTTAAATGCAAGGCCAGCAAACTGATTTAGTCAGGCTCTCTCTTGCTTCCTCACTTTCCCTGGGTCATCGCCTGCCCAGATTTACGTTTTCAAGAAATAACAATAAATGGTGTTAAATGACCAGAGGGTATCAGACTCCAGGGGCCCGATTTATGCTAGCCAAATTCAAGAGATGGGCCAATGTACCAGAATGCCAGTACATTTGTTTATTCTCCATTTCTTACTGTCAAGCAATTTCTGCTGGTTATTGAATTAGCTTCCCAGAAACAGAGGAAATCCAGAAAGCAAGATAAGAATCTGAAGGTCCTTTGGCAATTGTAACTTTGGACTAGAGGGACCTGAATGACTTCAGGAGAGAGCATCAGCAAACATGAGAAATTATTTTACCCATCTCTGTTTTGGGACCTTCTTCCTGATCAAAACACTCTGAGCCAGAGGGAGTTTGGAAGAGACAAAGCCATTAATTATTTACTATCTAATTTTTTTTATCATTCTTCATCCTTCATTAACTGATTGGACTAGATTGTTTCTAAAGGCCCTTCTGCCTCCAAATTTCTATGTTCTGCTCAGAAGCCCCTCTCTTATAGTCATGATTGGGTAGTGACTTGATAATTATCCTTTTTTTTTCAGTTTCATTTTGTATTGGTTTCAGATATAAAGCTTAGTAGATAGCCATATACTTTACGTAATTGTTTTCTTAATGTTTAGGAAGTCAACCTTGGACTCCATAACGGACTATTTCTTTTTTAAGATTTGGTTCATTATTTTTTGCGAGAAGGGCAGAGAGAGAGGCAGAGAGGGAGAGAGACATCAATGTGTGATTGCCTTTCACCTGCCTCCAGCCAAGGACCTGGCTGGAGACCTGGCTTGGAACCTGGTTATGTGCCCTGGCTGGGAATTGAACCAGCAACCTTTGGGTTGGCAGGCCGGCGCCAATCAACTAAGCCACCAGCCAGATCCATAATGGACTTTTAGAAACTGTATTTGTTTTCTATTGCTTCCATGACTAATTATCATAAATTGAGTGGCTCATACCAACAGCTCTTTATTATCTCACAGTCCTGTAGGGAAGAAGGCTGGGCTCAGTGTGCCTTGACTGAATTCTCTGCTTAGAGTTCACAAGACTGAAATCAAAGTGTCACTAGGGCTGCATGACAGGCTGAGCTCTGGGGATAAATGTGTCCTCAGGCTCACTTGGGCTGTTGACAGAAGTCCATTCTTTGTTGGTGTAGGATGGTTGTGCCTGTTCCTGGCTGGCTGTCCAGCTACCGGGACCCATCCTTTGCTCTTAAAGGCTGTCTGCCTTGCATCCCCCATCTGTTTCCTGAGTAGTCCCCTGGAGCAACAGCAGGTCCCTTCCTGCTCAGGTTTCTAATCTCTCTGACTGCCTGTCTGCTTCGACAGCCTATTGGGATTACATTGACTCACTCGGATAATCCTGGATAATCCCCCTCTTACAACCAGTTGATTAGTAACCTTAATTGTATCACCTAGATTAGTGATGATTGCTAGTTGGCCTTACTGTAGTGATCCTATCTGCGGACAGCTCATCCTATCTATTTATGTGTATTCTTTTTATTTTGCCACTTCCAAGGACAATATTTCTTACCCTACTTCTATATTTAGCCTATTTAGTACTCCAACCACTCATATAGAAGATTCTCTATTGCAGAAAGTACCTCAATTGGCCGGTTGAGTCGGGGAGACTGATATTTCTTTTCTCTGCCTCCACTTGGCCAAGGAAGACTCCCTGGGGCCAGTGAGCTCCCAGCGCATCTGGTTTGCACCAGTTGGTGATTCTCAAGTGCAGCTGCACTTTAGAATCACATCACAAAAAATTTAAAGTGTCAATGCTCAGGCCCCACCCCAGAGATTCTGACTCCTCCATGGTAAAGCCGGGCACAGTGCCTCGGTTCCCCTGGTGGTTGTAATTTGCAGCCGGGGCTGAGGACTATTGATGAGCTCCAGACTTTCTGTTTTGGAGCGAAGGCAGCCGAGGGTGAGAAACGATTTGCTTCAAGTCCCGTAACTGGGAGCAGACCTCGTGCTCTGTGCCAGCTCTGTGCCACAAACAGAAGGTTTGTAGTCTCATCGGGGCTTGGTAATTACATGCAAAGTGAGCGTCAGGGAGGTGCGGAGCACCCTGCCTCTGGCTTCCATAGTAAGGCTCTGTCTGCCTCAAACTCTAAGAAACTGCTAGACCTGGTAGAAGAACTGTTCGAAGGTCTTCGAAGCAGCACAGTCTGCTCACAAGCAGTAAGAAGCAGATTAATTCCACACAGCCAGGGAGCTGGCCACAATCGTCTGGTGTCGCAGAGTCATGTAGAGGCGTGTGGTGGCCATGGCCCGGCCTGTGGCTGTTGATCACTGGGGACCTGGCAAGTGCCAGCTATGATGTGCTGTGAACAACACACCAAAATCAGACTCCACATGGAAAAAAGAGTGGAATATCTCATTAATGCTTTTCATAGTTATTACGTGATGAAGTGGTCATATTTTGGATGTATTAGATCAAATAACATATATTATTAAAACTAATTTTACCCAGTTCTTTACTGTTTAATGGGTCACTAGGACATCACCATCCCATATGTGCCTGACACTGGAGGCTGTGTTATATTTCAGTGACACAGAACTGTTCCAGAGCACATTTTCTATCAACACTATTGACGATGCATGGTGCAGGTCCAAGTTGTGGCCCCTCGGGTGATCTTCACAAGTGTAGCAGTTATTGTAAACTTCCTGGAGATAAGACACGACAGTGATCTGCCCTGGGTCTGCCATCCATCTATCTAGGAGCCAGTCAGTCTGGCCAAATAGATTTCTTTCTATTTATACGTATAGGCTTAAAGGAGTGGGGGATGCTCCCGCGTCAGGGAAAGAGTACACGTCTAAGCTCTGAAGTAATGCACCCGAAAGTGGACCAGGTGCTCCTGGAGGCCCTGAGGCCCAGCGACAAAACCTGTATCCCTTGAGCCACTGTGTCAGCCTTGACGAATTATCACCACCCTTGACGGCCCTAAGCACCAGAGAGACTATGGTGCCTGCCCCATCCGTGGTTCAAATCCAAACTTGACTTTCTCCTTCTCTGTAGTCTTTCCTGTTGCACTGGTCCCCTGCATGGGTATTTATTCGGCCTGATCTGGCATTTAGGAAGAAACATGGGAAGGGAAAGGCAAACATGAATTGTGGTTCTAAGGTTGACCCAGAAAGGTTCTGTCTGGGGGACTCACTAACCATTCAATGATTCTCTGAAAGTGCAGGGTCTGGGTAAGAGTGGAGCGAAGTTGGTGCCTTGCCCACTCAGCCACTGCGCAGGTTTGGGGAAGGCACCTACCCTGTGCCAGGCCCAAGGCTTTGGAAATACAACAGTGAGACACAACTACTACCTCCAGTGTGCTCTTAGCTGAAAGAAGAGGACAGGAGCCACCAGGGCACGGTCTGCTGGCTTCTCCTGTAGCAGTGCTTTTCCAGGGGTCACATGCCTCGCTTTTGGTTTCCCAATTTGTTGGCCTTTAAAGAACAACTTCACCCTTTTGGACTTGATAAAAAGAAAGAGTTTCTCCCAATTTTTGCTCTCTAAGTTATCTGGGTATGCTGGTACTCAGTGAGTTATTGCACTAATCATCATCAGATTATAATCTCATCAAGGTAATGTTGTTATTTGAAGACTTCATTCTATGAAATGTCTTCAACAGCTTATCTATTTCTTATTACGTTAGGTTAAGCCAAGCCCATTCCCTTCTGAGAGTTTGAAAGAAACTCCCAACATCTTCAACTTTGTTTAAAGCCCGTTCTTCATGGTAATGATCTATCATGGTAATAAAAAATTAGATTTAAAAGAGAGCCTTGTGGAAAAGAGAGAAAGCAGAATTCAATAAGAGGTTTGCCTTTTCAAATTCTGTTTTGGGAGAAAAATGACTTGGTAGGTATAATACTGTACAAGAAGACATAAAAAGGAACATATTGTTCAAATAAGCCCCCATGTAATTGGTTTTCGGGTCCATGTGGGAGTCACACCTGCATTGTGAATCACTGGGTACAGAGAGTGAGTCAGGTTGCCTGTACCTGCTGACCATCCATAGGAATAGTTGCTATGGTTAATTGTCACAACTGCACAGTGCTGTGGGATCCTACTGAACTCAGACAGAATGGCCATGGACCGAGAAAGGCTCACTCCCAAAGGAACACCCATGCATACCAAGATAGGAGCAGCACCAAGCATTCAATACTGAGATGCTGCTTATTCTTTTACTCTTCCAGGAATAAAAGGAAGAGGTAGAGACCCCGGTCCCTGTGACCCAGCTGCCTCCTCCATTCTTAAAAGGAGAGAACATTGCTAAAGAAGGCAGCAAGCTGAATAGCTCATTGCGGAAGTTGATCTACCAATTTTCAGCTCTAGAAGTCTATGATTCACAAAACAAATCATCTGAACCTGGTAACAACTGTGTAGGCTTTTTCTACAGTAGCTGAGATGGTGATTAGAGGTGAAATCAGCCTCTAGATTCTTTTCCCACACAATTTGGTCTCCGTGCCAAAGGTGTGTGGTTGCCAATCTGCCTAAGCAAGAGTGGGTACATGCCTGCCTTATCCTAGGAGATGCACACATTTTCCCTGAGCCTCACGTGATGTATGTAGTGCTGGACTGAAGAAGGGAGCCTCACATATTATGGCTGTCCAAGAACATGTTTGCTGATGGGCTTCCATTTCATGACCTACAAGGTCTGTCCCGAAAGTATGAAGCCAATGTCAATAATAACTTACACAGTTTGCACAGCCAATACTTTCGGGACAGACCTCATATATATGCGGGTCCACTCTCAATCTGCTTCATGGAAACATTATAGAACATAGTCTTTTTATGACTAGTATGAGGAAGAAGTCAAAATAGCTACTAGCCTTTATGGCATACAGGCAGAGGGCATGCCAAGTGCTTTAAATCATCCCCTTCTCATTTTTTATTGAAAAAGTTAATTATTACTCCTATAATAGGGATGAGTAAACTGAGGTTTTGTAACGGCAGGGTTTAAACCTAGCTCTCTCTGACTCCAAAATACTTGCTGCTAACCCCTAGGCTTACCCTGTCTATAAGTGAAGATCAAGGATAGCATCTGAGGTAGAGACTGCTGTTAACTTGGAAAGACCTGGGAAAGCAACTATGAATGAGTATTAGCTAAGTGCCATCGGCTGACAGCAGAACCAAGGGCACCAAATGAAATCAGTTGTCCAGGGTTCACTTAGAGGCACTGTCTCTCACATCTTGCATCAGTGTCAGCACATTGCTTCATCTTTGTACCTGTTACCTACATGGACCCTAGAGAGCATGGTTTGCTTCCCCAGTTGAGGGTGTATGGGCTCCAGGGCGTACTGCCTTGGGCATCCACATTCAGTGACTTCAGCGAACCCAGTGGCTTGGTTAACCTGGGTTCCTGACTTGGTAGCCTAATAAAATCCATCTTGGTGGAGGTGTTTACACCACAGAAATAGGCAAGCATGGTCTACCATGGCCCTTTATTTCAGAGAAACAATTATTAAATATTTATCAGTACACCACTGTCTGTGACTCAAAGGAGGGAGACATTGAGAATTGTCACACTTCCGATGGTAAATAAAAGCATGCTGGGCACCCAAGGGGAAACCTTCTACAAGTATAATCATACCGAACTCTTCAGCAAACCTTCTGTCCCCATTGTACTGCATTGGAAGTACCTCTTCAAACATAATCATAATGATTTTGTATGTCATTAGACATATAAAGTTTTATTACATCTATTTATGTTACAGAAGCAAATGTTCACTGTAACAGTTTAATATTCATGAATGCAAATACAAACATACAAACCATAACATGTATATATTGATGTTGCAAAATAGAAATATAAAATATAATGCAAGCCATATATAATCACATTTAAAAATTTTTTTAAAAGGGGGATACTAATTTTTAATAATAATTGATTTAACCTCATAATCCAAAATAGGATTTTAATGCATAGTCAACAGTGGCACTATTGAAATACTTTGCATCCTTTTTTTGTATCAAGCCTTCAAAATCCATGTATATTTTATACTTGCTGCATACACATATCAATTTAAATTCACAATTTTTATCAGAAGCACTTTGTCTGTTTTTAGATTTCGTAACATCTACTGCAGAAACAGCAGATTCAGAGATACAACCTGTTCCAAATATACTGAATTAAAATAATTAATTTAAATTAAATAATATTTAACTTATTTAAATCCTCCTTTGAGTTAGCTGTATTTCAAGTGCTCAGTAGCCACAGGAAGTAATTGAATTGGCCAGCATGGGTACATGCCATGTATGCTTCATTTGTTTTATTTAAAAGGACACCTACCATATACTACTCCAAAAGGCTTATTTCCCTTTCATCCCTTACACATTTAAAATGTCTTCTCGTCCTGTATCCCCCACTGAATGTTGAGAAGAGAGAAATCTTAGGAAAAGCAGTTGTATCAATAATGTCTGTGAACTTCTTCTCGCTCACTGGCAGGAAGGAAGGAAGTTGACCTAAGGCATTTAGGGTCAGTTTTCAAATGACCACCACCATAAATAGTGGAACATGAACTCCAAATGCAAAGTATTCGAATAAAATGCCTGTTGCTAATTAGAATGTGTTATTTCAGATACCCACTGGCTTAGCCTCATCCTTTTTTTACTGCTGAGGTTTTAGAACAGCTTCACCAGAAAGCCAATGAGATTCAGTTTTGCAATATTTCATGACTCATCCACACCAGCATCAGAAAGTACACATTTATGAGGTTATCTACCTGGAGTCTTGGTTTTGCAATAGAACAATTCTGCTTCTGTGGTCATTTTCTTTTTTACCAGCTCATTTTCAGTATCAGAATAGCTAGATCAATAAAGCAAAAATGAGAGGAAACATTATTTCTGATCGACTTGGCTACTATTTGGTATTTTGCCTTAATTAGACTGCAAGCAACTACATCAATCATTTTGTTCTTCCCATATATTAATATGCTGGTATCATGTTTCTAGGGATGTTTTTGATCACTTTTTTTTTTTTTTTTTAAAGACTTGATACAATTCAGAGGATGTAGGTAGCTGAGGGTCGTTCATGGTTCATTTTGTCTGTGCCAAGTTATAAACCTGATATGAGCACATTCTTCCCTGTATCCTTTTTAATCCTACTTTTAACGAAGGTAAGGTGGTGTTCTTCATGAAATAATCTATCTAGTCTTCACCTTAAATTCATCATGATGATCCTCATCATCTCAGTGTAGGTGTCTCTGAAATCCAGTAATGACCTCTTCTCAGTCTTTGGTTTCCCACTGGACAGGTCTAACATTTCCACAAACCTCATCATTGCCTTGAACACCAACTATCCAACATAGCCATGAGACCTCCTCCTCCCTCTGAACAGCTCGGATCCCAGACTCCTGATCTGTCACTGGCATCACCTTTCCTTCCCACAGAGGTGGATGCGTCTCCCCATCATCTTCTCTAACATCCGGTCATCACCCAATCTTGTCACTATTTCTCCGTGATACTAAGTGAAGAAGGTACAGGAGGAAAATTGCTGCTGAGGAAATTCACTTTAGCACCTGGTTTACCTACACCCAACCTGGCAGTGAGTTCCTGATTAACATGAGCTGCAATCTAATTTCACTCCCCTGTATTCGTAATTCCGAACCTTGTTTCCTAGCTTACCAGCCCTTGGACTATGACCCAGAACCCGTCAGAACCCAGACCCACACCCACAGCATCTGCATTGTTTGAGCTTTTACCCAGAACAAAGGTTCACCCAAACCCACTTTTGCTCTCTAACCCATCGCAATCTTATTTGTCATTTCATTCTCATTTGAAGCCTACACCTTCCGTGGCTGATTTTCCCAACTCTGACCTTCTACGGGTAGGTATACTTCATTTCCCACTCCCAGGTGCCTACCTTGCTGAATTCCTGAAGTCAGGAACGCGTTGTGCTGTGTGCAATGCTAACAAGCACCCATAGTTCCGTAAACACTTGCTAATTTTAAATTAAAGAGAATGGGACCAAGTGTTTTCCTTGCCTGGGGTTGGTTATAATATGCTGGAATAATATTATATTGAATCCCCACTTCTTCTCATGTGTTTATGGACTGTTTTATGGCCAAGAAATAAAAGTCGGTAGATCGCAGGCCTAACTCTGCGGACAGTCTACAGAATCAAAACTCTGGCCACAAGATCACACTGCTTTTCAGCTGGCTCCGGCCCAAGGGAGAGGGCAGCAGGCAGGGTACCCAGGGCTCTGGGAGGGCAACAGGGTGTTTCATCAAACAGGGGCAGAAAACCTTCTGCCCCCTGCACGTGAGCACGCCTCTTGACATGAGGTTATAGCCAAGGACAGCATAAATGTTAAAAATGCAGAGAGGGCCTCTCCCTAGAAAAGTATTGCAAAGTTTAAAAACCCAATAGACTAAGGTACAGTTCTGTGCCTGGCTCACTATGATTGTGGTCCTAGGGAAGGGGACTCATGGGACTAGCGCCTGCTCACCTTGGCCCCGTCGCTGATAGGTGACACTCGAGGCCTGAATGCTGCGCTACCCTCTGTTCTCTCCTGGGCGCGTTTTTATCTTACCTAGAATTTAAGAAAGAAGGATCCTCCCCTCTAGAAGCTGCCACCCAGAGCTCTGCACAGCAGAGGGGACAGCTTACAATGCTGTCCCAACAGCACGCCCACTTGGTCTGGGTTAGATGAGGCTCAGAGCTTCTCTTTTGGAACTACCAGCCAAGCCAGCAACAGTGCCAGGAGAGCATAGTCTCTGGTGGAGCAGCCCCTTCCCCGGTCCTCTTCTCTGCTCCCACCCCTCCGAGGGGAGCTGGCACAGGGTCCCTCTGCAGCGCCAGCGGCAGTGAGCTGCTCTCTCCTCCTAGTTGGGACAATGACAGTTTTAAATACCTCCTTTTTGTTTTGCAGTAGGAGCGTGCAGGCCGATTCCTGTTTAATTTTGCATTTTGCTGTGGGGAATTCTCACCTATTTGCTTGCTTTGTGTGATAGAATGTTTTCTACGGAGGTTTGTTTGGCTGGTAGGGGAATTGTGAGGATCAGTTTGTTACTGCTTCAAAGCTCCTGTGTTGGGCCCTATGAAGGCCACTATTCAAAATATCCAAGTGTGAGCTTTGGAAAGGTTTATTGATAGGACAAGATGGGAGATGCCATAGAGCTGCCACAAATCCTTTGAAGAGAACCCAGAATTCAGGCATGATTATGACAAGAGAAGGGAGGCAGGGCAGGGAGGGCAAGAGGTCCTGTCCCCTCAGCACAGAGAAGCAGAGGAGCAAGAGATCTCCGGATCCGTTTGCTCCCCTGTTCCTGGGCCCCTGCTGACCTGACCTGGTCCTGCAGCTTCTGCAAATCTTGGCCAAAAGCTCCAACCTCAAGCAGAATTCCTCCGATAGTTAGCATACCTAGAGCAGGAGTTATTCACCTGGAGGCTGAGGGAGAAACCCAGGCTGGAGTTTAGAGAGAGCAAGCATTTCTCTCTGTTACAAGTTGCCCTTTGGGGGAAATGAGGTTCACTTGCAGCGCAGTTTTCAACGTTGGGGCAGGGACAGTTGCCAACTCCTATTCAGCTGACGCAACGTGGCCGTGTCTATCGTGGGCTGTGTCTCTGGGAGTAGATTGGAGAGGCACCCCCCTGAGACATGCGGGTGCCTTTATGCCCCGTCAGTGGGGACGCGCACAGCCTGGGCTGGGCCCTGGGCATCAACTGCAGCCGGACAGCAAGAGCCAGCACAAGTGTGCACGCCCACCTGCCACCAAGCAGGTGGGGCATGACGGGGGCCACTATCTCTTATACAGAGCCCGGCTCCTCGAGGCTTCTCCTACTTAAAAAAAAATACTTAAAAAATAAAATATAAAAAGGAAATATCCAGTTACCAACAGCATGGCGTTTTCAGCCCAGTACCTATTTGTGTTTAGCCTGTTCATATACTTCTGCTACAGACCTCAAACTATGGCCTGGGAGCAGAGGGCCTAGGGAGACAGGTTCTGGGGTTGCCACTGGCCAAGTATGGATGGGCAGGACCTACAGGGTCAGGGATGTAAGCCGGGGGTGTTACAAATGTCACAGTTGGCAACGTGTGTTGATCTGCATGGTCCCCCCTCGGTCCTATCAGAGACTCCCAGGAACCGTGTGCAACAGGGTTCAGAACAGAGGAAAAGATTCCATTTATGTAGAGATGTGTTTTCTTATAATTGTTTTAAAATATTTATTATTTTTAGAGAAAGGGGTAGGGGGAGAGGGAGAGAGGTATCAATGAATGGCTGCCTTTCACCTGCCTCCAGCTACGGACCTGACTGGGGACCTGGCTTGCAACCTGGTTATGTGCCCTGGCTGGGAATCGAACCAGCCACCTTTGGGATCACAGGCCGGCACCTTATCCACTGTGCCACCAACCAGGGCAGAATTCTTTAATACAAAATTATGTGGAACACATAAGTGATGAGTGCCCTGACCAGGTGTGGCCAGTGGCTTGAGCCCTGCCTCACACAGTGGAAAGGTCACCAGTTCAATTCCAGGTCAGGGCCCATGCCTGGGTGGTGGGCTCGTCCCTGGTTGGGGCACATGTGAGAGGCAACCAATTAATGTTTCTCTCCCTCTTTCTCCCTCTCTTACTCTCTTTGTAAAAATAAATAAGTAAAACCTTTTTTTTTTTTAATGATGGTTTATTTGCTATCTAGAAATGAAAGTATAGAACCTGAGATATTTTATACCCATTCAGAATGATGTAGCCATTCTAGGGACCCCCTCCCCCATTTCCTGACCCATGAAAAGAGTCTTATCCCTAGTTTCAGCCTGATGAGGGGTCGGAAGGGCTATTTCATTCTTGTCGAGAATGTACAATAACAGAAGTGAGGCCCGTAGAGGACCCAGTGTGCAGATCAGGCTTGCCTGCTCCGTGATGTGTACGAAAGTGTCACTTTATGGGGATAGTGGCATCACTTAGTGGTCAGGTGCAGGAACAACTCTCCAGAGGGCAGGGCACCGAGTTCATGGCAAACCAGGCTGAACTCACCCTGTCATAGATCTTGGAAGTGGACACCTGGTTCATTTGGTCCAAAGACACTCATTTCCCCGGGCAATGGGGATGCCAGCTGAGGCATGTTGATCTCATGCTCTGCTCATCAAACTGAAGGGCTCAAGGTGCGGCCACACTTGGGATTCCAGGCAGCTGGAGGCACGAACTGACTGACCTTTACGTGAGCCTGAGGTGTTCACATTCCTCCCAAAGCACCTTAAAAACCCCAGCAGGCTGGCAGGTGCCCTAGGGAGGCCACCTGGGCAGCGCGGACGGCTGGTTTCCTTCAGCTTCTCCCCTTCCCCTTTCTGCTGCGCCCCAGCTGAACCTCCTTGGATGGCTTGTTCCCTCGGTATGTTAAGTGTTCGCTGACGTCTTTTGTTCATTGGGGGAAGTTTTCCTGTGACCCTAGGTGGTTTTATTTGCCTTCTTGTGGCCTGTCCAGCGCGAGGCCCATGCTTGGTGATGCTTCCGACGAGATTTTCTCTTTCCAGTTTCAGTGCAAGGGAGCCACACTGGCTCCATCACTGGAGCAGAGGCGGTGCAGAGGGGTGTCATTTGCAGTGGGGTGGTTCTGTGGCTACGGTCCAGGGCATGACTATCTCTAGTGTCCATGTTATTTCCTGAGGCCAGCACCCACAGGGAGTGAAATGTATTGCAACCTGCTGTGGGCTCTCATGAAAAGGACAACAATATGACACTCTGGGGGCACTGGGGGACATTGGGACATCTAGAACCGTCAGGCATAGCAGCTCATTTACAGCTGAAACAGTCTTTAAGCAGCATTTATGACAAGGGTCTGCTTTCCGCTGGCTTCACCTTATGCTTTCTTGTGTGGTTGCAGGTCCTACAGGTATGGATCTCTGGAAGCTGCTATTGACCTTGGCAGTGGCTGGCTCAAGTGATGGTCATCCTGGAAGTGATGGTGAGTTCTGCCTTCCTGTTGCCGTCCACAGTGTTTTGAAGTAACACCGAACTGTCCTTGTTAAATCTAAGTTCTTTGGTTGGTTCAATCATAATTGGTACGTTTCAGTAGCAGCCCATAGGAAACTCATCTTTAAAATCAGAAACTCAGTGTTTTGCAGGGAACACGGTAGCCAGGTTGGCATCTAGTATATTCACATCAAAAAATAAATGCTGCCAATCAGGCTGAAGGCGTTTGTGTGATGACAAGCCAGGTCTCCTGGTCCTCAGGGTCCAGGAAAGAGACTGAAATTACGCTGAAGGGTCATTAACCGACCAATCACCAGCTCCTCCAGGACTGAGGGTTTCACAGCCTCTTTGCCAGGCTAAGAATTAAGGCCTCTTCATCATATTCTCTGTCAGTGGAAATTACCCCTTTCAAATGTATTTCACATCTTCCTTTCCGGGTGATTGCCCTTTGGCTAAGTTTGAAGGAAGGGTCTCTTGAAATAGTGGATAATATATTCAGAAGCTCTACATGTCTTGTCCATGCCTACAGTTCTTCCTTGTCTATACCCTCTTCCTAGTGGAAAAATCTCAATGTATTCGAACTTGTGTCTCAGTGCAGAAATAACTAGAACAAGGAAGGATTGTGAAAGGAAGTGGGAAGACGGATTTTTCTGTCCGGAAAGGAAACTGTGTTCACAAAGGGAGAGGGGTCTTCTTAAACGATTGTCTTAGGTACTTGACTGGTTTCCTGGCTTTCGCGGAGGGGAAAGGTGATTGACTTCTTTTAGGCTGGAACACTCCCCACTGTTGCTTAAAGAGTAGCTGACCCCCCAACTCACTGGGCTGCTCCTGCTGGAAAACACAGCACCAGAGCAGAGGTGGTGCCTTCAGGTGTCCTGAACTTGGGGCCCAAAATAAGTTTGTAGTAGTGAGCTGCTGAGGGCGACTAGGGTAACTGGGAAAACCAGAAAGGTAAAATATGTTATGTTATCTCTTCCAGCCATTTAAAATTATTTATAGAAAAGAAGTCATAATTGCTTGAAAAATGTTTTGGTCTCTCCGGTATTATAATGTCAACAGCGTGCAAGTCAAACATGGAGTGTCTCGCAGGCTCCGTTTCAGCCACTTTTCCCAAGGCTGGTTTGAGACTCCGGTTCTGGGCCAAAGCAAGAACCTGCCAGTCCCAAAGCACCACGGAGTCACCGCAACTTGCGTCCTTAAGGTGACTTTCACTGGGCAAGGCTTTGAGGAACTTTAAAAAATCTGTGAAATGAGAACTATGGCAAAGGAAGTCTTCGAAGGTGTCTCTTTTTGAAACGGACCCTCAGCTGAAAGACTGGAGCTCAAGTTACAATTTTAGGCCTCGAGAGTCCGCAACCAGCAGGGCGTCTGGGTCAGCTGACTGGACGTTTTAGCTTTGACAGAAACCTTTAGCTTCAGAAGGAAAGTGGAGAAAAACAGCACCACCAGCTAGCCTCTGGCTCGCCTTTTGTTTTGCTTACTGATAGTTTTGTTGGTCCGCCTGCTTGCTTGCCTGGTTCCTTTGGGAGGAGCACAGCAAAAGAAAATGCCTTGGTTTATGGTAAACACCAACCGGGCAGCTTAGAGGACTAGCACCTAGGAAGTAATTTAGCAAAGGAATGCGCTTCTTCCTCCTCCTCCCTTTCTCTTAGTGGGCTCACCAGAATCCCTTGAAGATATATGGGTACTGCAGAATTCCACCTTAAAGTGGCCTGGGATTGTTACAGACGCGGCCTGGAGTTTCTGTGAGAAAATGTAGGTAGATGAGCGTGTTTGAACGTGTGCACACACTTCTGGCCACCTCTCCGCTGGATTTAGCCAAAGGGATCACATGACACGACAGAGATTGAATGTCAGATAACATTCGTGGGCCAGGCCAGGTCCGGATTGTAGCCAAATTGTTTTACGTTTATTTTCTCCCCCACTGTATAAAGGTATACTAAAAATGCAGGTGATGATTTTTTTTTTTTTTTTTTTTTTAATAAAACACTGCTGGGTTTCACCAACCACTGGTGAATTTCGTGCAGTCGGTAAGAGACGTGGCCCTGCTGAGAAAGGAGCCTGGGAGCGTCCCCTGCAGGCATGTGGCACAGGAGCTAGGGGCCTGGGAGCGTCCCCTGCAGGGCATGTGGCACAGGAGCTAGGGGCCTGGGAGCGTCCCCTGCAGGCATGTGGCACAGGAGCTAGGAGAAGGTGTCAGATCGCCGTGCCTGGGGAAGGCTGGCACTTGAAATGTCAAGCAGGGATTTTCTTGCCTGGGCAGATCAGCAATTAGAAATATACTGGCCCCGAGAGGCTTTTTTATTAAGTCTAATTGCCCTACGGGAAATGTAATAAGAACTGCACGTTGAACAGTGCCCCCATTGTACTAGCTGAAGTGTTGCAATCGATGCCCTCTGCCTGTCTGTCATCCTGAGTGTGTGTGAGTCTCCGCGTCTGCTCCTGGAGGCAGGTCTAAGGGAGAATTTCTTACTCCAGGGTCAGGAGTGACCCACGAGGCCTCACTCTCAGGGGACTTTCCAGGGCTGGCCTGTCTGCGGGTGGCATCTAATAGCTGCTTCTGGGAGATGCCCTTAAAGAGAACTCTGCTGACCTCAGCCACTGGAGGTGGGAGCATGCCTGCCTCACCAAAGTTGAGTCTCGCTGGGGCGTGATGAACTCTTAGAAGTGAATTAAAGACTGTGTAGCTTTCAGGTCTAGATTGTGAGGCAAATACTAATGGCCAAGATGTTCTGAAAAAGAATAGATCAAGGTAGACTGGATTGGTTAACAAATTCAGTGTGCAGGTATTTCTTTTCAAAGCTTTCTCTTTTCCAAGATTGAACTTAGGGCTATGAAGGCTACAGTCATTCTTCCCTGAAGGACCTCACCATGAGTTCAGAGATCAGGATAATAACTCCAGGTGGACATGTTTTTTATTTAGAGATCAAAAACACTTTTGATATAGGTGATATTTTTAAATTTATTTACTTACTGATTTGAGAGGCAGGGGGAGATTTGTTGTTCCCCTTACTCATGCATGCGTTGGTTGATTTTTGTATGTGTCCTGACCATGAATCAAGCCCATACCTTGGCTTCTCGGGTCAACACTCGAACCAACTGAACTACTCAGTCAGAGCCTAAGTGATCTTTTTAAAAGATGGTAAGTTTTATATATTGATCCCCTTTATATGCCATGTAACAGTAACACCATTATGTTGAACTGTGTATTGTTCTAGATTTACTGCTCAACCAAGAAAAAATGTATGCTCTCTTCTTATAAGAACTGTAGTGACTTCCACTGTACAATGTACTTTGGCAATGGTTTGTGTAAATCAAGTGGGAATGATAATAACTACATACCCCAATGAACTATAAAAAGAGAGATCAGGATATACACAAAGAATTACTGTAGGAGGCAGTGCCTGTTAACTATGGAAATGGTAGTCTGAACTGCACACTGTACCAGTGGAGGGAGGAGGGCCACTTCCGACTGAAGTGAATTAGAGAGAACTGCAGCAGAAGCTAGAATACTGGGTTAGGACTTTTAAGTCTGAGGACCACAGGAGGTGACGCTAGAAAGAGCAGCTGTGATAAAGGAGCAACATGAGCAAAGCACACAGGTACCAGCTTGAGATGCCCGGGGTTTCTGCTACAGACAGGTCACCGGGCTAGAGATGCATGATTCCATTTCACACACTTGGTCTCTATCCGACAGATGGTCTTTTGAGCACCTCCTTTGTGGATGGCATCGGATTCACCTGAGTGTAGGGTACGTGGGTGCCATATTTGTAATGATTCCCTTTGGAAGTAAACTTAGGTTAATAGATTTGAGTTAACTATAGAAGACCTATCAATGGTAAAAGCTTCCTGGAGAAGGCCAGACTTCCTGGGCCTTGAAGCATGGCTAGTATTTGGAGAGGAAGAGAGGAGAGGGGGGATAGAGGCCATATCCTGTGAAAGTTGTAGGCCAGGCAAAAGTGCTGTGTTGCTCATGAGAGAGCATTACGTGTGTGTGATGTTTATATGCAGCGTATATAATATTTATATATGTGTGTATGCGTGTACTTCTGCACATTATATATAAATATTATATATAAACATTAGATACGTTAGGTGTGTCTTGCAGGCAAAGCACATAATTAGCATCTTACCACTCTAAAGATTAAAAAATTCTATATTCTTCTATACCTCTCAAGATAAACAACTTATACTAGGAGTAAGACACCATGTCTTGAAGGAACCAGGATCCCCAAAATAGTGTTCTCTGTGTATCTTCAAACATTTTCCATAAACCTATGCAGACTGACACCACCCTTATATAAGAGAAAAGATACCACTGTTCTCACTGCTAACAGATCAGAAATAATGGCCCGATAGAAGGTACATTTATTTTTCCGCATTGACCCTAACCCATTACAGCTGAAGCCCTGAGGGGTTACAATGTCTAAAGGATGTGTTTTTGGCCAGTATTAGAGCCATGGTGGTAGTGGTTAAACAGTAAGTAGCATGCCGGCGACATGTTTTCAAGGAGGAAAAAACAATCCCACGCCTTCTGTTCACACTGGAAGTGACAAGAGAAGCCACAGAGCTTTAGACTGCTACTGTCTTTACTGTCACCATGAGGCAGAAAGAAATCTTAGTCTCTTCTAGTGCCTTGACCCAAGTCCTCGTCCATCAGCATCTCTGCGTCACCTGGTCCTGCTAGTATCATACATGACTTTGATATATTAGAATTCAGCAGGCCAGGTCATGAAGCCTCTGGTCTTGTATATGCAGATGGAGCCAACGGAAGATATAAAGAAGATAGACCTTCAGAAATAATGTCACAAAACAGTCTTTCAGCAAGGTTTTCCCCGAGCATGGTTATGGATTCAAAGGGGGAATTTTAAATGTATGTTTTACCTTGGAGAAGCTCACAGTCTGTAGAGGGAAGACAGACAAGTCAACACCGTGTCATTCTGGTCCCGTTAGGTTTAGAAGAGTTTTAAGCAGGGTCCTAATCCTGTTCGGTTTTCATTTTGGAACTCCTCCTGGTAAGGGGATAAAAGTGAAGTTGAGGGAGATGAATGTAGAGGAGCAGGATTGCACCAGGTCAGGGGAGAGATGATGTAAGTGTGACCATGGTGGTGAAAAACAGATGGATCACAGGCAGATGCTGAGACAGGCTCACCAGGACTTGGAGGGCAATTACGTGTGGAGTTTTGACTTCAGAACTGTCAGAGCTTTCTTCCCCGATCCATTGCTAAGTTTCCACATTTTTGGTTGATGTTATCAACCTTAGCAATGACTCACTTTTCATACAGCGAAGCCCTGGAACACAGCGCAGCCTATGAGCGGTGAGGGGTCCTTGCACGCAACAGGTCGGAGGGGAAGAAACGTCCTGAGACTGAGGGCAGCAGGGAACCTGACCCCCCCTTATTTTATCCCATTGCCCAGGACACCAGCCTGCGCCCGGCCCTGCATCTGCTCACCTCTGCAGCGCGGCTGCAACCCAGGCCTGAGCTGCATCCCTGAGACCTTGACCTACCCCCCAGATATTTTCGTCATCACTGGAGTATGTGTTTACCACGCTGAAGGCAGGAAACCAGATGCAGGATGAGTGGAGAGAAGCAACGCTGTACACGGGGCAGAATCAGGGAGGCCGGCCATAGCGAAGTGTCTCACCGCACAAAGCAGTGGGCAGGGGAGCCAACAGGCCTGTGCCTCGGCTCATTGGCAGTGCAGGGACGGGGACCGCTCTAGAGCGGGGCCGACTCTGAGGGTTCCATGCACACGTGCCAACAAGTGGCTGTCTGTAACCTTTCACCGTAGATCCCAGCCATCTCAGGACAAGAGCCAGTCCTGGGACGCAGATGGCCACACTCTTCTGGTCAGTAGCCCCAACCGGGGCTTCCTGCAACGGGGGAAAGGGGAACGAGTTTGACATTTGACGTGTGATGCCGGCCACAGCTCTTGTTCATGGACGTGCCTGGTTTCTTGCCTCTGGCTTAACACGAACCCAGGTTCAGCCTGAGGTCCTCTCCCTCAGCGGGGCCCGGGCCCTTCCGTCACGCATTTTCCAAGGCAAACCTTTTTGGGAAGCCCTGTGGTTGGTGATTTTTCTCCTCACTGCGGATTTAAGTCAGTGGGTTCTTTTCCCAGAGCTGGTTTTCATTTCATCTCTACACGGTAAAGAACTGCAGGCATTTCAGAGCCATCAGCAAAGGCATCTTTGGAAGCCCAGCCCCTGCTGTTGGTAACTGCTTGCTGATGGCCGGTACTGGTCAGGCACGGTCACCGGCAGCCACGACCCCAAGGACCACCCTCACCTTTCACATGGCAGTGTGGCATTTTCAGGAACACTCACAGGACTGCTTAAGGAACGCCCTGGACTGCGTCATCCTCAAACCCGAAACAAATCTCCCCCACCGTCAGTACCTGGAAGCGCAGAAGTGGTCATGCTATGTAATGTAAGCATGAAATCCAACACAGCTGACTGTGCAAACAAAGGAGTCTGTGGGCCCCGGGGGGCCCAGATCTGGAGCTTCTTCAGCTTCAGCTGCAAATCAGAAATGGCTCACATCTGTTCAAAATGAATCCACGATTTTTCACCAGATACATCCATCAGAAAGCTCTGTTTCTGCTTACACAACAACTTACTGGCCTGAAGCCTCAGCCTTAGCTAATTATGGTGCCTGCATCACCTCTGTAGGGCAGGCTTGCGAGTGGCAGCGCATGATGGACCACATCCCAACCCCACAGAAAGCGTTTCAGGGTGTTGCTACAGAAGCACTTCCCAGGAGGCTGGGTGCCAGCAGTGGTATGGGGAAGGGGACAAAAACAAGGGAGGTGACATTTCTTGTGTGTCCCTCTTCCAAATGAAATTAACATGGCACCTGTGTCTCAAGTTGTGGGACGAAGTCTTGACTGAACTAGAAATGCATACAGTTTCATTGTTTTCAAGTAATTGGTGAAATGACCCCTGCAAAGCCTGTGTCACAAATTGCTATGGATTTAAAAGTCACTAGACCTTCAAATCCATGAGGGTGTTTTCTGCATCCTCCCGGTGCCCAGGCCTTCTGACACATAGAGTAGATCTCTGTTGACTTGTGGAATGAATGAATGAATCAGCATCTGAAAACTGGCCGGGGAGTCTCCTTGTCATCCCCCACAATCGTCACTAAGGCGCTCTCGTTCTCTCTCTAGCTAGGGTGAATTAGGACCTTTTCTTTCCATCAGGGGACATCTAAAAATAGCTTGGAGGCCAGTGGCCTCCAAGAAGCCCCAAGAATCCCTGTACCCCAGGTTAAGCCTTCATTTGGGGGCTTTCCCTGTTGGGAAATTATTTCATTTTTTATTATGTATTTCAGACTACACTAGGGCCAGATCTCTACCCTGTAAACCAGTGCCTAGGAGCCTGGTGCCCATCCTTTCTCCAGGTGACTGAACTCTGTACCCCATGCATAGCCACTGGCCATCACCCTGCATTGACTGAACAAGTCACCCAGACCAACCCCCTGACAACGCCTTTATCTGCAACCCACCTCCCTGATTAAACCTCCTCAAATATTGACAGACATAACGAGGTATAATGAGGACTGCAGATTTCAAATCCAAGTTTTCTCTGCCCCTTGGACATTGAACCTGAGATTATGAAAGATCCTGATTAGGAATCATATGAATAGCTGGGTCAACTTTCCCAGCCCCATCCCTTGAATATCAGATCTTACCAATTTTCCAACCAGTGCCCATCTTAAAGCATGAAACTCTCACAATTAAAAGCCCAAGTTACATTGGTATAATCCTTTATTTCTTAATATTTGGATACGAAAAATACTGATGTTTTGTGTGTCCTCTCATCTTTTAGTAAAACACTGCAAATTTATGTAAGGAGAGATAATAATATTTGGCTTTCAGATAGCTGTGTGCTATGTGTGTATATTAATAGGTTCACATTCGTGGAGATTGAATTGGTGACAGTTAGCCTTGACTTCCCCAAAATTGATAGGTCACTTTTTTCTAAGGAAAGGAGCATTTTGTGGCTGCCTCACCTTTAGGACATATCCTCCTCTACCCAGCCATTGACCCGGCTGCTTCCTTGTTTGGAGCAAGAGGCACCATGCTTTTCTGGACAACAGCTACTAAAAGGATGTGCGGTGATGACCGTAGGGCAACAGAATTTGGGGAGATCATCCTGCCCCATGTCAGGGCACCATTGGGCTAGATCAGCCCTTGAGGAATATAATGCAAGGACGTACCTAATGCGCCTGCACGGGCACCCCTGGCTAGCTTTCCATGCTGGTGTGTACCACTGTGCCCACATACAACTCCCGTTGTATGCATACCAGGACTGCACTCCGGGGGGTTGCTCTGACCCTCATAAGCATGGTTGACTAGCTCTCCGCTCCCTTTGCAGCTCTCTCGAAGCTTGACTTCCTGGAAAGCTCTAGTTGAGGAATAGAAGGATCTAGATGAATTCCTATACATCTTCTGGGCATAGCTGCATGTCAGACACAGTTACAGAGCAATTGTGAGTGTGAAGGGCACACAGTATTGCTGCTCCCCAGTGTGACCCCACTGTCTTGTTTACATTGGATAGATGCTAAAAATCTGTATCCTCAGGTCTAAAATACTTTAAGGAGGAGATAGAAGAATATTAAAGACAAAAATAAGATGATGTTAAGCACTGTCATTAATGGAAAGAGGTTGTATCTAAAATGACACTAGTCCTTGTTGACTTTTGGAGGGTTTGAGTTCTTCAATATGTTGGTTGGGAGTGGGTCAACCAATGCTTTAAAGCAGAAGGTGGAAGGAAGTGATGAAATGAGACTGTGGCCATCCCTGAGCCCACATTTGGCATCCAGTAACTACTGTGTAGATTGCCAATTGATTTCTGCAGTCAGTGTCCAGGAGCTCAGTTGAATCTGCATTTGAACTGTTTATGCACAATGTCCCCTGCTGCTGTGATCCCACCCATAGCTGTCACTTCCTTGGAGCAGCCAGCAGCTTAGACTATCCAAGGGCACAGAGAGTCCATAGAAGAGGCCCCTGGGAGGGGAGGAGAGGCTGGTCAGGTGGCCTTAGCTGGTACTCAGAGAGCTCTCAGAGATACTTGGGGAAGAGGGCCAGTGGCGGTCACATCTGATCATTTCCTTCTTCTCTGCCATGGTCAGGAATAACAGTTGAGATCAGGAATTTCAGACCATTGACTTGGCAAGAATTATATTTGAATCCGATTGGCCTTTTTTTTTTTTTTCATTTGAGTCCCCCAGAAGTCAGATGCTGAGATAAGGATTCAAATGAAAGTAAACCATTACAAAATGTCCCAGAGAAAAACTAAAAAAGGAGTAAAGAAGTGAAACAGGTCAAGAAACAAAGTAAGGATGCAACACCAAGTCCTGCCTGGGGGGATGGTGGGGTGAATGTCTATCTCAGGCCCTTCGGAAGCAGAGTTTCAGGTGTGTCCAGGTCAGGGCTAACCCCAGGAGGATGTAGATTCCTAGACACTATCCATCCATTCTCTAAGCGCAAATCAATTTGGCTTCAGCGGCCATAGGCAGCCAAAAGAGGTGTGGTGCTGTGGGTCAGAGTGAAAGCGTGAGAATGGTTAAGGGTCTGTGTTGGTGCCGACAGCTGACAAAGTACCTGCTGCACCGACCTCAGCCAGTTCTTACACTCCCTGGCCTCACTTTTCTTGTGTGTTTGATGGAAGGAAAATAACTGTTTAAAGCCATTAGGGAGGTGCCACAAGTAATCCCCCTGTTGAGATTACTTGGGAGAGGCACCTGAGTTTTCAATAACTGGGAACTTCTGTTGGTTTCAGGTTGAGTTACTACACACCCCCAAGGCCTCATCAAACATGCAAACTAGACAGACATGCAAAATTTTATTGACAACAATATATGCCTAAAAGCAGCAGTTTGGTTGCACCGGGAAGTTGGGAGAGCTAGAGCTAATTTCAATAATGACTTCAGAAAACTGTCTAGAAGAGTACTCTAGTGTTGAAGATATTTTCAGCATGCAACTAAGATGGGATGGCATGACTTAATGAGACTGCCACATTAATAGTTTTAACAGTGAATGTGCAGGAGATGAGGTTGATAAAACCTTAGTGGTCTAGTTCTTGTACTTCTAATACCAATACATTTAAATCTGACGAATACAGCCGGTGGGTCTGCTGTGAGTTGGTGGATGTTGGGAGCAAGACTGGATGAGTCCATTCAGTGATCATTCATTGAGCAGTCACCCTGTGACAGATGGGATACCAAGAAGAGAGGCATCATTCCCCAACTTAGTCACCAGGTGCGCTGGGGATGTGCAGGGACAGAATGAAAACCAATTTATAGCCATAACCATAGAAACGTTTTCTGTGGATCCAGTTTTAACCACTTTATACTTAATCCCTCAGTTAATCCCCACAGCCATGCTAAGAGGAAAGTTCCATTATTACCCTGTTTTAGGTAAGGACACCAAGAATAATTGTGTAACTAGCTTACATAACTAGTGAAGGCAGAAGGGCAAGTTCAGCCCAGGCAGTCTCACCCTGGAGGGTGCTGTCCACCATGGCTGGGTCCCGGGATTCCCATGGAGCTGAACCAATGATAGTGCTCACGTCTTTGTGTGTGTTAGCTGATGTGTGGGAGTTGTACTTGTTTCATGTAACCGTGTTTTACATGACCTAGCTAATCACAGTTATGTGAAAAAGATAGCTGGTGATTCCATGAACTTCTATAACTCCTCTTAAGCGTCAGATTCATTAAATTGAATGGAGCACTTAGACAATCCATTTTGGACCTTGTTATTTCATATTACATGTATATAAGTGTGTGGGGGGTGTGTGTGTGTGTGTGGGTGTTACTTTTGTGTATGTGTATATTATATAAAACTTATGAGTGTATGTTAGTTATTTATGGGTATGTCTATATCAGATATGTACAACTTAGGAGGTGTAGGTAATTTCCTCAGAGCAAATGGACATCTCTTCCTGAGGCTAAATCAGGAGGCAAGGTTTGTGGGGACAGGAGCCACACCTTCACCTTTGAAAACACAGCTTTACCAACAGAACCTCCTGGGCCCCTAACCAACACCCTCTGGTCCCATCAGCCCATTCTCTACAAGGCTTTCTAGGCTTTCTTGTGTTGTTCTAGGGAGGGCCAAGGACTGTCTTACAGAAGCACCTCTCAATTTTCTTTTCTGCATCATTCCTGGAACCTTTATGAATGCAGAAGCTGTCAACGTAAAACCACCTCCCCTCTCTGCCGGCATGTCAGAGTTGTTCTCTACACACTATTAAACTGTACATTTTTGCCTGTTTCTAGATCTATACTTCCTTCCCCAAAGCCTCATAGGATTAACATTCCCTGTTTTGTACATAGGACTTGGGGTGAGCATAACATTGTTCTTGCGCCATTTTTTCTGATAGGGTTTGTCCTATGAATAAGTGGATGTGAAACCACACGTACAAAAACAGAAGTCCTCCCATTCACTGGAATGTCTTTGTTGTGATACTTTTTCAAGAGAAGGGCAAATTGTCAGGAGAGAAAATTGTATCAAGGACTTATTTAAAAATAAACTGGGAGAAAACAATATCCAGTTCACAACTCTGCGTTATGAATTCAATTCTGTCAGTAATCAGCTCTGTGGTTATGGGCACAAACCCTTAATTCCTCTAACCTCAGTTGCTCATCTATTAATAAAACTTCACATAAAGATAAAGCTAATCCGTCCATTTTAGCTCCCAAAATATTTTTCTATTATTTCTTAGATATGGATGTGAAAGATTCTTTTATACCAAGCCCTGGTGATTGACATTTTTCTCTTGCGCATTTTTAAACATCAATTAGGAGAGTGAAGATCAGGAAGGCAGGCTAACTAAATCTGAAGATGGTGTAAAACTAAAGGTAGTTAATGTGCTCAGTGACAGACTTGGGATTCAGAATATCGTGACAGCCTGCAATAATCAAATCGACCGAGGGCCAAAACAACCAAGATAAATTTTGATAGGGAACAATGTAAAGTCCCATGTCTAGTTTTTTAAAAAATAAACTTCACAAATGAAGGAAGTGAAAGTTCTGGCTAACAGCAAGTTGTCCAAGTGACCTGATGGTTATTCAGTTCGTTGCATGTATAACGTAACTAAACTGTGACGAGGCGGCTGCCAAAGTAAACTAGCTCAGGCTGCCTTCGTAGAAGGGGGTTCTGGAACAAGGAAGGTGCCAGCCCTCTGACCTTTGCACAGGCCTAACTAAGCTAGAAGAATGTGGTGAGTCGCACCCATCAAGATTTAAGAAGGTGGGCACATAATGCAATACACAGATTATGTATCACAGAAATGTGCACTTGAAAGTTATGATGTTATTAACCAATGTCACCCCAATAAATTCAGTAAGAAAAGAAAAGTTAAAAGGAAAGAAAAGATTAAAGAAGGATATTGATAAACCAAAACTGACTAAATGGTAAAGACTCTTGAAATGCTGTGAAAGGAACTGGAGATGTTAAATCTGAGGGTGATGAAGGAGCGATGGCAACATATCATGTTGACATGGGCTTTCACCATCATTCTGAGGTAGCACGGAATTTCATGTAATACACCAGAAATGTAGACTGGAAACCAGACATATTCATGCTTGCATTTCAGTTTTGTCTGTTTCAATGCCTTGCTCAGAAAGCCACGCATGAGAACGAAACGAGATAGCAACTTCTGTACCTGGCAGACTTACTGGTAAGAGTTAGTTTTCAATGATGGCTCACCTCCTCTTTGTTTACCTTCTCTACAAGAGGGGAAAAACAAGGACAGTTAAGTGGCTGTTCAAGAAAGTACTTTAGGCCCTGGCTGGTGGCACAATGGATAAGATGCCAGCCTTCAAACCCAAAGGCCGCCGGTTCGATTCCCCAGCCAGGGCACATAACCAGGTTGCAAGCCAGGTCCCCAGCCAGGCCCCCAGCTGGAGGCAGGTGAAAGGCAACCATACATTGATGTCTGTCTCCCTCTCTGCCTTGCCCTCTATCTAAAAATGATAAATAAAATCTTTTAAAGTTTTTTAAATAAATAAATAAAATGGTGGCATTGGTTAATAAAATTATATTTTTTAAAAAAAGAAAGAAAAAGTACTTTATACCAATTGCAGTGACCCCCAAGTAAAATGAGTTGTGAGGAGACGGGCGGTGGAGGTGTGGGGATGTGGTGCTGACTGGCCAAGGCCCCATTTTGGTGCACCCCCACTTTGCCCAAACATGGCTTCACAGAATAATGGTTTCGATGGTCCACGGTGGGCATCTGGGTATGATTTCATGTGAATGAACAATTTAGCAGATCTGAAAACAGCAGCAGCTCGGTGGATAAGATGATCCCCACAACCCTCTGTCCCCCCCTTTTCTGTGTATGGGCGCGTTGTTGCAAGCAGTGGTCTCCAGTGTGTCACTTGCTGCTAGAGACTGAGTTACCGAAGATCTGAATGTGTCACTCCGGCACACCTGCTAAGTGATACTCAGGTGTGACAAACAAGGCATTTCTGGCTGCCTCCCTACCTTCTCCACATCCCTGCTGTCCCTGTCTTCCTGCTTGCTCAAAAGCAAAAGATGGAATTCACTCACCAGTATTTTGACTCTGAGTTTCCCTTTATATGGCTGATATTTAAATGTCCTTAGTCCTCTCTAGCTGTCCTAGGAACTTTCATCATCAGAAATGAATGATCTTGCAAATGCTCAGAAATACCCCAGGCAGCGAACTCCTGCTGCTGCTGCTGCATTTGGAAGTACCCAAGTGCTAGGGACATCCAGGTGCCTTTGAGAAAGAAACAAACATTCCTCCTGGGTCATCAATTAGTGATCAAACCATGAACCTGCCATTCCCAGAGTCTTAAGTGAGTGTGTTTGCATGTGTTTTAGGAAGAGACTGAATACTAGTTGTATATGGTACATTGAGTAATTTGCTGTAGAATATACAGAATCAGAACAATCATCTGGGACAGGGACTCATGGGAAAAAGGGTTACTAGGGTTTTCAGAGATTGAGGGTGTAGATGAGGGTTCCTCGTCCTTGGCACTATTGCCATTTTAGTCCAGATAATTGTTGGGATAGGGGGTTGTCCCGTGCATTGTAATGTGGTTAGCAGCACCATGACATCTAACCCCATGGTACCAGTTAGCACCCAGCATCCTCAGTTGTAACAATCAAAACTCTCTAGACATTGCTAACTGTTCCAGGGGTGTGAGGGGAGAGCAAATGGCCCCCCCGTTGAGAACCACTGGTCTAGGGCCAAAGACTGCGTGTTGACATGACAGGGCCCAGGGTGGTTGTAGAAGTCAAATTAGATAGAGCATGTTTTAGTACCTTGAAAAGTAAGACAAATATTTATACAGATAGGTACAGTATACACCTTATCTCTTCACTGGTTTCTTTGTTCACCCAAGGCTTTTTTTTTTTTTTGAGCCAGGTATTAGAAGCCTGTGCATAAAGAAACCTTCAGAGGCTTAAAGGTTTGTGGGGTACACAAAAAGGCTAGAAGAATAAGAGAGATCATGTGAGACACCCCATAATGAGTGTGTGCATATAACCTGCACAAAAAGTGGTGGGAGCCCCGAGAAAGGAAGGGTTGCCTTTGAACCAAACCCTCGAAAACCAGCTGGACTATGGAGCTGAAGGTCGGCGGCAATGACCAGTTGACTAATTCCTTTTCATGCCATGCCGTGTATTCAAGCAGTTTTGCCAGAAGTATGAAAGACACATGCTATGCTGACAGGCAGTATTCAGCACAGATTAAGGTATTATCATTTTTTTAGGGCTATGAAATCTGAATGAGCAACTTAAGAACTGAAGTTGTCACAGACATCTGTCATTTGCCCCTGTCCTTTTTCATTCCTGCTCCAGTGATAGCAAACAATCAAACAAAAATTACTAAATTAGGATGAAAACTCCAACCCAGATTTCCCTAAGCAGAGTCACAAATATCAAAAATATGGGCTAATACCAGGCCATAGCAGGAGCTCAGTCCCAAAGCTATTCTTCAAATGGATCTTGATCAATTCATTTCAGATTTATTGATCCAAAAAGAAACATTCTTAGCACCGTGGATGACTGTTACAGACTCTAAATCTGACATTGTATATTTAGATAGAAATAATTCTGCCTAAGTAATTACCTACCAGTGCCAAGGAGATTGGGTGGGCCATCAGGAAAGGCCCAGAATTTTCAAGCTTTCATCTAGGGTCTTGCCCATTAAATAGCCTTTATCAAAGCTGGTGAGCCTGACGGAGCTATATTTACATTAAAGGCTGCAGCGTGTCCCCTCCTGAACCTGACTAGGGCCCGAGTGGTTAGCTTCAGCGGGCGCCACACTAGTGGTTATGAGTCACATGTGTTCTGGAAGAGCCCTCTTAGAGCCTGTCACTCACACTTATGAGGAGGAATGCAACGACTTAAACATCAGCTAACACATCCCGGTGAACGCACCAGTCACATCTGAGTGCTTCCAACAAATGCTTCCTGTCCCTCCTCTTTGACAGCTTCCAGATCTGAAGGCCGCTGGGGTGAACTGGGGGACATACATGACTGTTGATTAAAGGCTCGCGGGAGAGTGTGGTAGCTGCAAAGCCAGCTCTTGAAATTAATATAATTGGCGTGCGATTAAATTTCCTCTGTCTAAGACCTGCCTTTTACCACCAGAGAAATTAATCTCCATATTTAAGGTCCCATTAATATAGGACATTCCACATACCAAACTGTCACACATGCCTTTGGAATAAGCAAGCCGTGCTGTTTTCTCCAGCGTTGCAAGTGCAACAAACGGGCAGACAGCTGACAGGACCCTGTAGTGCACTCAGAAGCCTTGTGAAAACTTCCCCAACAATTTTTCATCTCAATTTGGTTATACTTGTGAGAAAACAATGTACCAATAGGAGCAGAAGCACATGTCAATAGCCCTGATAGCCCTGATATAGAAACCTAGTCTGTATCATGATATATACATCAGAAATTTGTTGGATAGATTCTTGTCTTATATCCAGGTTGAGCTGATTGTCTTCAGCTTCCTTCACTTAGAAAATATTTTTTTTTTTCATAAGTTACCAGGCATCAATTCATTCAACAAAAATTTTTGAGCACCTACTATTCTAGGTGTCTCAAATGCTTCAGTGCCTCAGAAAGATAAAAACTCCAGCCCTGGCTGGTGTGGCTCAGTGCATTGAGTTGCCGGCCTGTGAAACAAAGGGTCATTAGTTTGATTCCCAGTCAGGGCACATACCTGGGTTATGGGCCAGGTCCCCAGTTGGGGACACACAAGAGGCAACCGCACATTGGTGTTTCTCTCCCTCCCTTCCTTCCTCTCTAAAAATAAATAAAATCTTAAAAAACAAAACAAAACACTTCCAGCTGTCATGAAGCTCTTCTCAGCAGGGGGCGTGTGTGTGTATGTGTGCGTGTGTGTAAGTGTAAGAAGGCAGGTGGGAGGGTGAGGCAGACAATGGGCTATACAATAATAGCTCAATTATCTAGTGCCTTAGAAGGTGGACACACCCTTCTAAGGAAAACTGTTCCCATTGTTCCTCATTGGAGGGGACCCAAAAGTTGACTTTGAATTTTTATATTAACCCTCTAAGTTTGAAATGTTGGAAACCTATTCAAAATGGTTTGACACTTATCCTCATGGTCTACCTGGAGGCTGCAGCACTGATGCTGTCTATTGATTGATGAGGAAGTCCAGGCCCACAGGGTGATGGGCAAGACTGGGGCTCAGACAGACTCTACTGGGGCTTACCTTGGACAGCAGGGGGCCTAGTTGTGGGAATGTTGAAAATCTGTCTTGAAACCCTGTGAAGCTGGACAGGTGCATGATGAGTTGGCATCCTCAAGGCAGAGTGATCGACAGCAGAGACTAGGAGATGTGCGAATTAGGTTGAGACAAAACCCTTACAAAATCACTCTCTTTGCCTAAGGGGCAAGCCAGCCACCAAAGTGTGACCCCTGGTGTACATGCCCTTGCTCATGTCTCTCACCACCAACCACAAACCATTTCCTTATGCTTCCAGGAGCATCAGAGACACAGCTAAGGTGGGTCTGTTGGCCCTGACATCTGGACTTTCTCCTACTCTTGTCTCCTTCCTGTGCTGCTTGTAACTTGGACTTGGCCGTCACTCTTAGAGCCCCACTAAATAGTTTGATGAGAAGAGTGTTTGTAAATCCAGGTTAAGAACAGAATTGAAAGGGGACCACATGTCACGATGGAATGAAATGGACTGAAGTCAACGCCATGGCTTCTCAACTCGGGTCCCTACGGCAGGCGGCCTTGCTAGAACTGTTTCCCCCACTGTGACGGGGGCTTTAAATCTTCCTACCTACAAGCTAGTGGCAGGATTAAATGCTTAAAAGAGTGTCAAACCCTGAATACTAAATTGCAATTCACACTCTGGCAATTCCAGTTACTTCTGCCCATTCTTTTTCTCCAAAGACAGGTTGGTAGAGGGATAGACAAGTTTACCATCATTTTGAAGGTTGCTTTTGGGAGGGACCTCGGCCATCCAAGGAGACCACCCTTGGCTGTTTCTCAGAATAAGCTGGAAGTTTGTTTTGGTTTTGTTTTTTTTTTTTTTAATACAGATATTAGGAAAACTGCACACATGAGTCTGAAGATAAGCTGGCTTAGGACACCTTGCTTCAACTTCCTTTTCACCCCTGGCTTCACTTAGGAGTGGAAAGCCATCAATTCCTGAGGTCCTTCTTCCTTTCTACCCAGCTCACCTGTCTCCTTGCACCCCCATTGTCACCCTACCTGACAGCAGCTATTGTCAAGCATCCATGTTCATCTATTTTGACATCCTCTCCTTTCCACCTGCTGCCCTCTAGCGGAGGTGCTGACGAGCAGCACACTCTGCACGTGACAGCTCTGGGGTTACCAGTTCCAGCCGGTGAGCTTGATGGGGTGGGCGCAGGTCCCCACAGAGATGTCCACAGACCGCAGCTCTGAGAGAAGTCATTGACCTCAAGCTGCCTGGACACTGTTTGCACACAACTTACATTTAGAGCAGAGATTTATAAAGGTCTCAGCATCTATTTATGGTATATATCCAGGTTTCAGAAATGTACCTGGAAAGGATTCACCTGGGGATATTTTTGCTTCTTTGTCCTTTATTTCTTTCACTGTCATTTACCCAAATTTCACCTCAAGCAAAAAGGAGGTGGTTCTTCCCTACCTCTCCCAACCTTGGGATTTTTCAAATCTTGCAAAAAAAAAGAAAGAAAAGAAAAGAAAGGTTACATTTATTTAATCCTTGCTGTTTCGGAGCTTTTAGTTCTGAGAGAAAGGGACTGACGTGAACTCATGTCAACAGTGTCACGGCCACTTCGGCAAGGTGTCCACCTGGCATCCTTCTAAGACCCTGCGAGGGCCTGCCGTGCACCCTTGGAAAGGCTGAGAGTTTGAGAAGGTGGTGACTCATCACACAGGGACACAGGGAGCCAGGACCAGCTCCCGGGCTGGCTAGGACACCCCTGAGGAGCTCCTGCCGTGTGACACTCTCTACGCCATACGGGGGCCGTGTAGTCTTCCACTTGGTAATGAAGAAAAACTAGCATTTATGGTACGTGATGTTAAGTCTTGTGATACTACTTTCATAGGAAGATCAGTTAGCTTTTTTCTCTTTGTTGATGTTTAATCATCAGTGTGTCTTGGCACAGCCCCCCCCCATTCCTCATTTTAATACTCTTGCATCCGAAATTGGTTAGCACAGGAACCTGGCAGGTGGGTGAGTTTGGGGAAGCAGTGAGGACAACAAACGCCCCAAAACTGATGTGAAGTTGAGAACAGATGTAACAAGGCAGACATCATCCACTCCTGCCAGCTTGGTGAAACGGAATCCGTATCGCTATCAACCGGAAGAGCACAACTCCCAGGCCAAACACCACCAAAAAAAGGATAAACTCACACAGATGCACCAATCATGTGGGGTCATGTGGGGGGCTGGACACACACACGCATGCTCATGTGTGTGTACAAGAAAGAACAGTTTCAGGCTCTGCATCTAGCATGAGTTTGCTCTTTTTGTGGCGGGAGTTTTTCACTCTTATCCTTGATTTTTGATTAATATTTTTTCCTTAAGGAACATAATGTAACGTTTCCTTTGACTGATTTTTCTTTTCTGACTGCTATGGAAATGCTATCATGCAACCCATTTCCTGTCTTAACTGGAATGTGCGGGCATACGTGTGCGCATGTACATGCGTGCTCCCCTAACTGCCTTTCTTGTCCCTGTAATGATAGAAAATACAGCTCTCTGTACAGAAGAGAACTTGCTTTCGGTCCCAGGCCCACCCTTGATGCTGTGTAGATCTGGACCTCTGCTGCCTGCACTCCTGCCATTTGTAACTTGTTAACCTTGGCCAGGTACGGGAGCTCAAGCGAAACTCAGTTTCCCCTCTAAAGTCAGGTGTAGGAGTCCGACTCGAGCAAGACCTTTGGACCAGGTCTAACTTGTCCAAAGGATTTCTCAGGGCTTTTCCCACTCTGTGAGCCTTCCTTGGTAGAACAGGGGATGCCCTGGACTAGATGGATGAAAATTGTGTTGGTGAAACTTCCACAGCCGTCGGTTGTGTTTGAATGCTACAGCTTGCACGAATGTTGCTTCGCTTTCCCATCTAGTAGATGCTCAGCTGAGAGGACCCTCTCTAGCCGGTTTCCTCTTGTGTGACTTCTGGTTCATAACTAGCCCAAAAGCAAACACTAAATGGTCACAGGTAAAGAGATCCTAGATTAAACGTTACGAAGCACACACGCGTATGTACATAGTGGCATCTCCCTTTCCATTTCATCTCATTGTGTTGTGAGTTCGAGTTCCGGGGGATAGGGGCCCATCTGGTTCGGTGCCGGTGGTGGAGGACTGAGCTCCAGGCAGGGAGTGGTTCTGCAGCCCCCACTCCTGGGGGGTCCCACCACCCTGTGCTTCTCTGCAGGTGGACAGAGAGCAGATCCAGGTCTGCAGCGCAGCCCCCGCAAGGTTGCAGTTCTAAGAAGCACAGCCACAGGCCCCCCTGCCTCCTTTCGCTGCGTGCTTACTTAGTTTATTACTATTCTCGTGGCTTGCTTGTTTAAAAAAAAATTTTTTTTTAATTATCCCAGAAGTTTGTTATAAAAGTCAAGAAAGAGCCCTGACTGGTGTAACTCCGTGGGTTGGGCATCGCCCCACAAAGCGAAAGGTCGCTGGTTTGATTCCCGGTCAGGGCACAGGCCTGGGTTGCGGGTTCAGTCCCCGGTCAGGGCACCTATGAAAGGCGACCTATCAATGCGTCTCTCTCACATCAGTGTTTCTCTCCTTCTCTTTCTCCCTCCTTTCCCCTCTCTAAATGAGTTCATTCGTTATTGATTTTAAAGAGAAAGAAAGCCCAGGTGCACAGGGTTTGGCGACTCCGATCACGCTTTCCTTTCCCCTCCTCCTCTGCTTTTCCTGTTTCCACTTTGCTGCCCCCAGGGCCCCTGCCGCCACTTCTCTCCCTCCCAGCTCACGCCTTCCAGCCAGGGTTCGGAAGACAAGGACCTGCGTGCCCTTCAGAGGTTGCCGAGCGTTTTCTGTACTTTTCAGCTACGGTGACTGTATCCAGCTGTCCAGGTTTTAGGACAACAGGAAGCTTTACTTCTTAAGAAACGGGTTTACATTTTCAATAGCTGGCTGGATCTCTTTGTACGGGTGGATGGGAACAGGTTCAGGAACAAAGGAGGACAGGTGGGCTCAGGGGTCTAACACATGGCCATTGCGAGGTGTCACTGTGCTGTCAGGACTCTGAAAAGCTCACCTGTCCGACGTCCCCCACCTTTGGCTTAGCCACGGTGCTCCCCGTGGGCACCATGCGTGGTGCAGGTGGAAGTCACGGCCCAGAAGCAGAGCCGCCCAGGCCTTCAGGGCCTTTGGTGCGTCTTTCCAGACCCCTGCTCCTCCCGCTCCTCCGCGAGGCCCCGCTGACCTCAAAGGACCTTTCTTGCCAGGTCGTGAATTACATCTGAGCCAAAGGGCTGGGATGACGGCCAAATCCAAATGAAGGTGCAAAATGGACAACTAAAAAAAGCCCCAACACGTGGCCCTGGGTATGGCAGGTGCCGCTGGTTTATAAATAACATGGAAAGGGGGAAAGAGTCAAAATAATAACCTGTTGTCCGGTACTTAAGGTCAGTGTCACTTTTTCGAGTACTGAGCCCGAAGGTGATACAGCTGAAAGAAATAAAAAATTTTTTTTTTTTAATTTTAAAAAGGGCTCCCCGAATCCCATGAACCCCACCTGGGCTTTTTTTGTTTCCTCATCAAGATGTTTTCAAGTTTGGCAAGAGGCGTTTCTAAACAGGGTTTCTTGTCTTTGGGAAGCGTTGACAAACTTGTATAGTTTTCAAACAAGCCAATGAAAACAAAACAAAAGCACAGCCAAAAAAAAAACAAGCTCCATAAAAGGATTGTGCTTCTGCGAGGCTGGTCTAAGGCTGGCGGGCTACAGAACCAGGGACGTTTACTGAAATGGTTCCCTTCTCTGACTAAAGCCACGGTCACAGGAGGGGTGCGGGGTGGACCTAACCCAGCAGGAATAAACACAGAAAGGAAACCAGTAACTTGGGAAAGTTTTCTTTTTCGTTTCCCCTTTCTGTTTTTGGCTTTGTTTTCCCGTGTCTCAAAATGAAAAGGGACTTGAATTCTGGTCCAGGGCTCCCAGGACCAGGGGTCAGGGAAAGCCAGGGGAGGCTGGACTCTGCGGTCTTATCAGCCCTCCTCCTTCCTTCCAGGGAGAGGCGGCAAAGGCACAGTCACCTTCCTGTTCAGTGGGGAAAGCTTTGCTCCTCTCTCACCTGAGGCGGTGAACTTCAGGGCATAGCTTTGCCGTGGTTTTCTTTAAAGAGACAGAGACTTGGTTTGTTCTTTCCACAGACCCTTTCCTGGGCACAGGGGGACCACAGTAATGAACAAATAAGAGGAGAAGCTTAGACAAATGGGACCACCTGCCTCCTCTCCAAGAATTAGACCATGTTTCCCATCCTCCTCCTCCCTTGGTAGTCCCGTGTGAGCCCCTTGCTGTGACTTTTTTTTTTTTAAGATTTTATTTTTAATTATTTAGAAAGAGGGGAAGAGAGAGAGGCAGAGAGACATCCATGTATGGTTGCTTTTCACCTGCCTCCAGGCACAGACCTGACTAGAGACCTGTTTTGCAAACCTGTTATGTGCCCTGTCTGGGGAATCGAACCTGCGACCTTTGTGTTCGCAGGCCAGCGCCTTATCCATGGTGCTACCAGCCAGGGCCTCGCTGTGACTTCTAATCTTCCTATTGACTCAGGTCAGTCTTCTGAGAAGGGAATGACCTTCGGTCCTTGCCGGAGAAGGCTGTGGTAGGGGGACAAGATGTTCAGTGTTAGTGCCAGCATTGCTGAAAGTGGTGATGACTGGTGTCTGCTCTGAATCACATTTTCAAAATCACAATGATGTCGCAAGTGAGACGCAGCTTCTGGGGTGCCAGGGAAGCTGCTGGGGTGGCCCGGGCTCTGGCCGCCAGAGCTCAGGCAGGGGTGCCTGTTGACACAGCGTGCCCTGCACTTTCAAGGGAGAATTTCTATTTTGAACTTGGGGCTTAGCTATTTCTCCACATTCACTGGAGAATATTAGCTGAGGTTAGTCCATAAGTCGACTCTAATGTGATCTTTGAGGTTGGAAATCCTGCTCTTCCTTGAAAATCTTACCCCAGGCTGTTCAGGATTCTATAACTGACTTCTTGGGTCATTTGTTTACCTACTGGTGAATTCACTTACGTTTATGCAATATACCTTGAGAAACTATGTCGCCTGCCTTGCTGGGACCAAGGAACATTCTACAAGCTGTACTACCCTCAACAGCAGTTGGGTCCTTCCTGCCGGGACTGGAGCCTGTTTCCCGTCATGATTCCTCCTTCATCCACGCTGCCTTCCGGGGGCCTCACAAACAGCCTAACAGTCCTTTCTAGAAAGTTCCTGGGAACTTCCTGGATATTTCAAGGTCACTTGCACTGCATGTGAGCATACAGCTACCCAGGCATGAGGTTTAATGTAAGGTGGAGATGATTCCTGTGAATTAAGTTGTTATTCTTGAATGAAATAACAAGCCTCAACATTGCAATGTAAACCTCACAAGTCATGAGATTTGTAACCATTCCTTAGCAGGACCAGGTGAAACCCAGGGCCATTAGATGCAGATGGAGAGGACAGTGGGGAGATGCTCAGAGCCAGCGAGGGCCACTGGGAGGTGACACCTAAGGAGCAGCCCGGGGCCCCAGGAGTCAGCAGGGCACGTTAGAGGTTGGGGCGGGTGGAGAAAGGCATTATGAATCCATTGCTCCATCCATTCAATCATCGACATTCATTGGAAGCACGTGGCATGTCCACACCATTCTGGTTTCACAGGAAACAGGGAAGGAAACACAGAAAGAGGAGAGATGAATGACATAAAACCTCCTCCCACCCCCAGCACTAACTGGGCCAGTCCGTAAGTGGATCTGCTTTCCTGTCCTGAACATACAACCAAACACTCAATCCAAAGACAACTGCTGCAGGCAACTACTTTGACACGTAATATTTAACATAATAATGACAGCCCAGAGGAGTGTCTGTGTAGTCATTTAAAGGTTTAAGATGAAAATCGAAAAGGAAGGAGATGAGCTTTGGGGGGAAGAATTGTAAGGCGAGGGTTTTCCCCTCGGCAGCTAGAAATGATGTGTTTTCTTGTTCTCTCCCTCCCTCTGCGTGTTGATTTCCAGTGAGTTGGGTAGGGAGGGGCTGCTGCATTGACAGCCTGAGAGATACCAGGTCAGGAAAACGCAAACATGGATCCATCTTAGACTCAAGAGCTCCTGTCCCCTGATATGCAAACACAGATCATCAGGTGTTGTCACAATTCACATTGCAAACCAAGTCAGAATGTGATAAAGTGTTGTTGTTGTTGTTTATTACAACCAATTATTCCTGAGTTTTTGCTACTTAAACTCTGCTGTTGGGACTTGTAACGGACTCGCAGGATGGGCACACGGTGCCCTGCGGGTGCCTGGAACTAATGACACTGCCGCCCGGTGACTCCCACCTTCCATGTAGGATTCCTCTGCCCAGCTGTGTGTTGCGGGGACCGTGGTCCATTTCCCTGATGGAAGCCCAGCAACTTCTTTTTCAGGTCAGCGCAGTCTAATCCGAGTGGAAGTGAACTCCCCGTGGGCCACCCATGTCGCAGGCCCCGCAGCAGCTCAGGGGAGCGTCCCCCGTGGGGCCCAGGCAAGCAGAGGCACTTGGGCTGCACCCGCCGTCCATGGAGCCGCCAGCCCGGATTTAAGGACGCAGGGAGCCTGCATGTTGAAGTGGTTTTGGCAGGCGAGGGGACAGCTGCACTGCCATCAGGGCATCCGCGGGAGCTCTGCAGGCTGCTGACAGCACTTAGAGGGCCCAGCGGGAGGGGTCACGGCAGTGGCAGCGGCTGGGTTCACGAGGAGAACTTCTGACCTCATCCCAGGCTTTCTGGCGGATCTTGGCCTGTCATTTCCCAGACTCATGTTCTCATTCGGAACCAGTGTGCAGGCTCTTTGGTTTTTACATGGCTTTGCTTCGATGGCAAGTCAGATGTCCCAGTAGCTGCAGCAGAGTGGAGAGGAGAGGAGGAGACAGAACTGGGCTGTGCGGTGGTGTCTCGGTGTTCCCATGCCCCGTGGTGGCAGCACCCTGATGGGGGCCATGGACGTGCTATCTAGGAAGCAGTGTGAGTTGGCAAGGCTGTTTCAGCTGAAAGGTCTCCCCACGCACCTCCCCACCCACCCACAGTCCCCTGTCTCCCTAACCAGGCCTGCCCTCCCAGAAGACCTCTAGACCTTGGCCTTTCTTTTCCACCCCAAAACCTGTGCCCCAAACCATGGAAAGAACCAGGTGAAGTGACGTACGCTGAGGTATGTCTAGCCGAGTGGCCAGCTGTGGTAACTCTGTGAATGTGGCCGTTCTCCCAGGGTGTGTTCATTATGATAGGGAACCATGACCCACCCCGATGAAGACATGTCCAATGATACAAGTCCTGTTCTGTGCCACCTGGTGTAGACATCTTGAGGACCAAGGGAGCCTTCTTCCAGCCCCTCGGGTCATTCTGTGGATGCGTTCCTAATGTAACTCCCCAGATTTTCTTCTGAAAGGTGAAATGTTCCATTATTTTGTCTAAAGTACTTATCTTCACACCTTTGCCAAAATGTGTTGAAATCAGTGAAAATTTAAAGAAGAGCATTTTTTAAAGCTGCCATTTTATTGGAGCTTGTTAAAGTAGGTCTCCAATGAAACAATACCTCTTGACCTCCTTACCTATATAGATTTCTAAAACTTTGGAAAACTCCCTGTTAACCAAAACTATGCAGCAATGCCAAGTGGATTAATTGATACCGAGAGATGCCTTAGTTGGTAAATTAGAAAAGGCTTGTTTGTGGTTCCCCCCTCTGGAAGCTGACAGTCTAAAGGACATGAGTCTAAGAGTCTGTGCAAAGACCAAGCAGCATCCAGGTAGGAAATGTGGTGTCTGCCTTCAAAGTTTTGCCATAACTTTGTAGTTCAGACGCAATGAATGGCCAGGGCATCGTTCTTATGAATCATTACACAAGCATTATTTACTGTTACAAAGCAATAGATACTATAAACACTCATAGAGATCAACACTGGACGTGAATTTTCACTGGGGAGCCCTTGTTACCATTTCTTAGCTGCAAATGCCTTGTGTCAAGTACCAAATCTTGTAAGTCTACCTAGCATCTAGCAAAGTGCTCTGTGTAAAGAAGGTGATTAGTAACTGCATATTTAATGAGCCTTTGTAGCTCTGTTATTGTTTGAGTTTGCCTTCCACCTTTTTCTTAGAATGTCGCTGGTTCAGCCAAGGGAAGCTGTCTCTTAGAAATGCCCATATATAAATACTGACGTCAAAGTAACGATGCTCACATGAACCAACAGGCACATTCCACTGATTCGGTGGACATTATATACCTACATGGGTGCATACAGACATATCTGTAGAGCTTCTCTATAGTGAGGGTGCCGAGCAGTAGGCAACTGAGGAAGTACGAGGCATTGTCCCTTCAGCCTTCCTTGCCTCCTCGGGTCCTAGACATCACACTGGTAGAGCGACTTCCCAAGGAGGTCACGGAAGCAATGGCCCTGCTGGCGATGCTCCGGAAGGCAATGCGCTGGAGAGCAGCACTGGGGCCCAGGATTTGAAGCAAGGCCCCAGCGTGTCATCCACAGTTTCCACATGTGGGAGGACCCCCTTAGCCAGAAATAGGTGGTTTCAGATACTTGACCCAAATCCTGCTCCCTCTTTTGAACTTACTAGGCTCATAACCATTCTGGAGGCTTAGAAATGGTAACTGATCTTCCTTAAGCAGAGTTTTGAAGTCATTTATCAAGCTCAGCTCCCCTCTCCTCCCGGCCAACCACCCAAAGTCGCACCTGAATCATTCTTAGAACATTAAAAGAAGTCCCTTGCAGGCCCCAGACCACCTGTTTTTAGGTGGAAGCCCTGCCACCAGCGTGTTTTCCTATGTGGCTAAACTAAATGGCCCTTCAGGAATAGTAAACGAGTGCATTGCAGAATTGTCTTCATTTCGATGATACTTGGTGTCGTATGTTTTATCACACTAGCCCTCCTGTGTTCTCCATCAGGAGTTCCCCCAACTTTGCAAATGTGATTCCCATTGCGCGTCAGCTTGCACAACTCTGTTGTACTTTCCTGTCCTTTTCCTTAAACTGTAAAGACCGCAGTGCCTATATTCTGAAAGTCATGTTTAGAGAGAGCTCTTTTCCCCAGCAGTGCCACCTGTGGGCTCTCTGTAGAATGGTCACTCGAGTAGCAACAGGTCCCAGAGCACACACCCTGCACCAGGTGAAACGGTTCTCTGACCTTACTCAATGATAGCCTACATTCGAGAACTGCAGCCCCCAACTTGTGACACGGACCCCATTTTTATAGCCTTCCAATGTACTTAAGACACTAAAGAGCTTTTGTTTGTAGGCCTTATATCAAGTATTAAATGGATTAGAAGTGAAAAGTGAGACATGTTTAAAACACAGCCATTAGGGCAATGCTATCCCATGTCACATAGCTTCTGTAAAACTCCACAGTGCACTCGTGAAAATGGTAGTTTTGACTTCTGGACCTATCCACATGGAATATATGCCTGACATACTCCCTAATATCTAGAAGCTGACCATCGAAGGCCCAAAATAAATACTAATAATTGATGTTCAGTTCTGGTTTAACAATGCTTCTTGCAATAACCTTCAAAGTATAGATCAGGAGAAGCCAGAACACATTCATTAGCCACTTGGTGTTTTCTACCCTCTTAGCACCTACCCTGGGGTCTTGCTTCCGCTGATTTTCAATTTTTAAGAAGCAGCCATATAAATCTTTGGCCAGAATTAAAGCAACAATGTAGAACGGTGCACAGCTCCCTTGGATGGTGATCTGTGGGAGAGAGGCCGAATGCAGCAGCAAAAACTCAGCTTCACCTCCTCGTCTGGTATGATGTGATCTTAGGGCCCCTGTGAATCGTGCAACCATCCTTTCTGCCCTGCCTGGGCCACAGGACAGCAAGAGCCAAAGACCCAACTTATCTACTCTTCAGGGCCCAAAGGCGTTATTTCCACAGGAAATTTTCCCTGGAATGATCTCATTCCTCAGACCCTGTTTTCCCTCTGCTCTGATTTATTTATTTTTTAATCTGTTTCACTGGGTATGTGTCTTAATCTAGTTGATTGTCGACTGAAGCTCCCATTGGAATGAATGAATGAATGAGTGAGTGAATGAATGGGAGAGGAAGAAACGTGATCCAGGTCAGAGGGCTCGCTGGAGTCCCAGGAGCAGTGCAGACCGCGGAGGGTGAGCCGGGTTAGGTTTCCTGGAGACAGTGGTTCATAAGTGGAGCTTAGGGGGAAAGGAAGTGGGTTGCTGGAGACGGGGTGCTCTGGGTGAGGGATCGGCTCTCACCCAGAGGCAGCTGTAGTGTGAGTGACTGATGTCCCGGGCAGTAAGGACATCGGCCTGACTCTTGTACCAGAGCTGAGTGTCTTGTTTTGTTTGTATTTGACTGAAGAGGCAGCGGAGGACGGGAGCTTCGGGGAAGTGAGTGACGGTTTCCTAGCGAGGAAGGGTTCTCACTTCCATTTGGAAAATAAATGAGAAGGCGCAGACTGAAAGGCTGAGAAGCCACGCAGGGGAAACGGTGATGGCACATATCGGGGAATGGAAAGGCACGTCTGAAGTATGGGAGAAGCAGGCGAGAGGGGGAAGAATCAGCGAATTGCAACCAGCTTTTGTGGCAGGTTCGAGTTGAATTGAATTTGCTGCGTGTTGGCTTTTCACCATGTCTGCTTTATTCGCTCCTGTATACAGAGCCAGCCACAGTCTGTGGCACATAGTAGGCGCTTCATAAATGTTGTGTTAAGCCAATCCAGTGGGCCCCTGCCTCCAGGGAAAATGAAGGTGGACAGCTGGGTAAATAAATGGGTACATGGAATATGTGCCGGCGACTCTGAGGTGGTGTCCTGAACAAGGAGAAGCCTAAGGGCAGGGCAGCGGCCACTGGGTAAGCCGCGGACACAGCTGCAGGTGCACAGCCCTGCTTTGCCTTTTAACATCTGGGGCAGCCCCCAAGGGGTCTCACAGGGTCAGGCCCCGAGGACTGCGAGGTTTTTAAGTCCCCCGACGATGGAGGCATTGGCTCCTCCCCCAGTGGTCAGGAGCCCACGTGCAATGGAAATATGTGTCAGGACTTTGGTGGCAGCCTAATGCTGCCAGTGGCTATGGCTGCAGGTGGCACCCGCTTATCTCCTGGCAGGACCCAGGGTAGGATGTCCAGGCCTCAGGGCTGAACAGGAGTGATGGCTGAAGCGCTGTGTCAGGGCTCTTACAGTCTGGCAGGCGATCGGGACCAAACTCGGTCTAGGAGCCTGTTCTGTCTCAAGCAGCAAGGGCTGTCAGGACGGTCGGTGACACCACCGCAGGGCACAGCGGAGGGCGGTGAGCAGTGGCTGGGGGGCCACTCAGGGCGCAGGTTGTGTCCACCCATGTGGGTCAGCGAGGATGGCTTGGGGCGGTTCCCTGCTGTCGGTGCAGGGGACCAGCAGGGAGGGGCGGCCCTGATGTGGAGTCTCTGCTGATACCTGAGGTGTAAATACTCCCACCGGGGCTCACTTCCAGCTACCAGCCTGCCTGGGACGGGATTTCCGCCAGCCAGGTGCACCGGACCTGAATCACCCCAGGTCACCGATGGGAACTCAACAGCATGAAATGATTTTGAAATGATAGGTTTTAAGTCTTTATCCCATTTATTCTTATTATAGTTTGTTTCATTTTGAGTTGATACTTCATTGTTAATAGTGACGGTGTTTAATGACCAGCTCAAAAATTCCTGAGAATCTGACAATCTGTTCAGCCCATGAGCTGAGAAGAGCTGACACCAGCGTTACCCCTGGGTCGGAACAGCCCGGAAGGAAGTACTTTGTTCTGCCAAGCAAGGTGCCAATCAATGCTGCATTCAATTGAGGGTAACTAGGGCCTTGGACGCTGTTCCCAAGTCTCCTGGTAGCCAGGGAAACTGACTCAGAAGGGAGAACGCACCACGCTGTCCTGAAGGGCTCACTCAGCTTCAGGTCCTGGTGTCCCAGGTGGACAGTCACTTTCCTTTGCAGGTACTGGATGGTTCGACTCCATGAGGTTTGCCAGGGAGTGGGAAGCCCTGAAAGCCGTGCATTGTTAGGAGACAGAGAAGATTGCCAGCTGTCTCACCGCCATGCCCAGTACTAAGTGGGCTATCCAGGGATACGTTCACTGGGGACCCCACCAAGGAATTCAAGATAGCCTGGGTAACATTTTTCTTGGCAGGGTTCCAGTGTATGATAGGCAATGCAGAGAACCGAAGGAGAAATCATTACAGCTCTGCAACGGGTCAAGGGAAAGTGGCGAAGGGAAGACGTCCTTGAATTGGGCTGTTGGTGGTGACTAGAGAGGACTGAGCTCTCATGTGGAAGGTGGGGCTGGGTGAGTAGGACTGCTGGCAGAGGGAACAAGGCAGACCAAGGCAGGAATACGCAGGGACATAGAGTCTCACTCTATTCCAGGCAAGTCCTTGGGTTCCTGGGTTGTCAACTTCTACGGGCTGTGTCTGTGTGCCCCCAGAACTTGCATGTTAACATCCCAGTCCCGGAACAATGGCATTAGGAGGTGGGGTTCTGGGAGGTGTTCGGGTCATGAGGTGGAGCCTCATGTGTGGGGTCAGCACCCTGGTAAAAGCAACCCCACAGAGCTCCCCAGCCCAGGGGCAAGTGGAGATCCAATCCGAAGAGTGCATGTGGGCCCAGGTTGGCCAAGGTGTCAAGGGAAGTTCGATGCCACCCTAAGGAGGTGTGAGTTTTTTCCCATCAGGCAATGGGAAGATCTTAAAATACGCAAGAGATGGAAAGACTCAGGTTTGAGTGTTTGAAAGGATTTTGAAAATACCCTTGGGCACCTCTCCATGACCTGGGGATTATGGAAAAAATGTCCCAAATCAGCTCAGAGGCTGCTGAGAACAGCTTGAGTCTTCTCTTGCCTCTCCACAGAGACCCAACAACTTAGGCTTGGCCCTAACTTGTTCTTAAAGTGCATGTTAGCCAAAATGGTAGTCTTCATAATTAAATTCACCCTACTCCTTACCAAAAGGTAAGTTAGAAAAGCAGTATACCTTTAGTGAGAAGACTTCATCTTTCGTTACATACAATAACTGTCCACTGCCCTTCAGTTTTGTACCAGTGAGTTGCTGCACATAAATAGCTATGAACCCCCAGAACTGCCTTATGCTTCATCTTGAATTCAGCAGACCCACCTTCTGCCTATAATTCTAGAATGTTCTTTGTCCTATTCCTTTTAAGAAATATATTTTGGATTGAGGATTCGGAAAACTACACATAGCCAAAGTCTCTAAAACTTATTTAAAAATAAGGAGCAGTCACTTGAGAACATCTTAAAAGTAAAAACAAGAAAACAGATATGCCAGTGAGTGTGCAGCAATGAATGTGAAATATGAAAAGTATCTGTAGGCAGGAGTGTCTCAAGAGAGTAGTACTTCATGTGAAATTAAATGATCTGGCACAATTTTAAAGCTTCGGGTTATTCCGTTTTGCCATTTGAAAAAAAAATGATAAAGTTTCATTATTAAGCATTCTAACCACTGCCAGGGTTCATGGGCAAAGCTATTGACTGTCATGCACCTCGTCGGAAGAAGTCAGTATCTGAGAATGGACAGGCCATTCTATCCCAACAGGGACCGGTCACTGAACGTGGGAAAGGCCACGGGCCATCCCTTCAGAAGGCGTCTGGGTCACATGCACAGGACAGTGGCCACCTCCAGCAGCAGCCACGCAACAGATGAATGTCAGCTCCGCCTCCAGGCACAGGGTGGCAGATTCCATGGTCCCCCAGAGCTGCACCTGAATTGTTTGCCCTGATTCAGAATCAAGCAAGTTCTTGATTCTTGGGCCTAAAGAGACCAGCATGAAGCCTGAGGCTTTCTGCCCTATTTACCGACCTACCCCTCAGTCACTGCAGACACTGTTCATCTTCACACAGCATTGGGCCATCATGCCGTCACCACTCTGGGTCCAGGAATCTGAGTCAAATCCTGTTACATCTTAGTGCAACCTCAGATAAGCATGCTTTCTGAGAAGGACCAGAAATCAATCTTTTCATGTTCTTCCTTTCTTTGCCCCCAAACCTGTACCTCCACTGTGTTTACCACACAATGGACAATCAGGTGTCTTCAACTGGTTTGTGGAATTGCTGGTACAACATTTTGTATTTCATTGTTATCTGTTCACAAGGACTGTTGTCCCAGGCATTTGAAAAATACTTCACTCTATTGCAAAAAGGATTTAGGGACGTTGACCCTGTAATAGATATTTTTTCTAAGTGGTTCTAAAGCAATGGTCCCAAATAAGAAATTACAGTCCCAAATACATCATAGGTTTATTATTTTCCCAAATTTCATTGAAGCATTAATGCAAAATGGAATTTTCCTAATATTCCATCTTCTTGCATCCTGACAGGATTGATGTCATTAATTGCTAAAAATTCTCATCTGATTTATTATAACTCTGTATTAAAGATATATATAGTCATTGCCCTTAGATGTCAAATACTAAGGAAGCTGCTACTATTTTAGTTGTGCAGATTCTTATCTTTCCTATCTTTCATTCAGCTTTTTATTCATCTCATAAACATTTAATGAAACTTATTGGTGTCAAGGGTTGTTTTTAACAGGATTTATGGCTCAAAAACTTCTGTTTTTGGTTTGAAAAGTTGAGAACTATAAAAAGAAATAAGGAAGGTAATAAACAGTATAAAAATAGTCTGGCATTTATTAGCTATTACCCAATTTCTTAAACACGCCAACAAGGTGGTCCATGTGCTATGCTTACTGTGAGGAAGCTTACAGTCTAATTTAGAGGAAGGACTGGTGCATATAAACCAAAATCAAAATAATAAGGCACCATAATCAGTTGCTAAATGTTGTGGTAGGTTGTGAGTGATGGTAGAATTCAGAAAGCTGCAAGCGGGCAGGGTGTATTGGAGCTGGTCAGAGAGATTGCCTGGAAGAAGAATCTAGAATACTGCAGAAGGATTGGGATTCAGAGAGACAAGAGGAAGCAGTGTATTTCAATAGCTCAAATAACAGAGGCACAAAGGTGGAATCAAAGGTTTGATGTTGATAAGAACTTACTACTTTTTCCTAAGGATTCCAAGCATTCAAAACATCCAACACCGCCATCTACTTTCAAGATTCTTTGGCAAAGTGAAAGAGGCAGATGCTTTTCTTGTTTCACAACTGAGGTTATTTGACTTTCTCAGTTACAACTGGGGCTAATTCTGACTACAGACTGGTAACCCAGGAGGGTCCGTGGAGTAAGTTAGCAGTTCAGGGTCAGAAGATGGAAATCTCTGCATTGTTTAGTGTGTGAAAAGGAGCAAACTGTTTACGCTCTGGGAGTGCTTCTTTCCTTATCTAGGAACAGAAAGAGAGCCTTATCTACCTTACTGGGTCGTTGTGGCTGCTGTAGTTGTAAACATGAAGATTCTTTTGTCAACTATTCAGTGGTGCAGATTTTCGTTAGTATTTTTTCCTGTCCTCTCCACTAAACCACAGCTTTAGATCATGGATTTAGATTCTTTTCACTAGAAATTTGTGTATTCAGCAATGTTTTTTATATTATAAGTAGCAACCATTAGACTGCCATGAAATTTGAGTATTTTTAATTAAATAGCATAGAACAGAAGAGTAGGGCATATATTTACTGTATAGTGTGGAAGGCTGTATCATTTGTAGTAACCGTAAGTACTTAGTGACAGAGACATCAATGGTGGACATCTGGGTTGGATGTAGTTTGTTTTTTGGGTTGTTGCCAAAGAAGATTGAAAGCCACTGGGTAGTAATCCAGCACTATAAGTACAAAACATTCAGTCCTCGTTTTTTGAACCCTCAAGCTAAACTAACCCAAAAGATAAATTTCAGAGATAAGCCGTGCTATGTAAAGAACGTAGATTATGAAGAAATGAGGCATGGTTCTATGTATTATGCATTTTTTCGTTACATCTGTGGCTGACACTCAAATTCTACCTTCATTTCTACTAACCAGTGTAGAATATAAAGTTTTTTTTTTTTCCATTAAAATCTGCATGGCTAGAACCTCATCACACCTTACTTTTTCTGGCAGCTTTTAAGTGGCTTATTTTGGAAAACTTTCCGTCAGTATTGCGAAATCAAAGAATAAAACTCCGTGGGTATAGAAATCCATTGTATGAGTGTAGGTCCAGAGAGGAAAGTGATGGCACATGAAAAGACTTTAGCTGGCCAGCATGTAAGAATGCCTCAGTTCACAAAAGGGTCCACAGAGTTAAAGAAACTGACCAAGGATGATGAAGGCCCAGAGCTAGCACTACCTGAGAGTCTTTACTGCCCCTGGGCCAGAAAGGGTGGGAAGCAGAAACAGCGTGCCAGATCCCGGGTGGGATTCCTGATCCCAGGTGGGGTTCCGACTGCGGGCAGGGCCCCAGGCCGTGAGAGAGAGGCCATGTGACCGGAGCTGTCTTGGTGCATCACAGCCTCTGCCAAAACCAGGCAGAAGAGGGCGTTTAAATTATTTTTGGTGCCATCAACCAAATATCCCACTAACAGTAACTGAAGCCATATGGCCATTTGCTGCTCACTTAAATTTAGAAGTAAGTAGTATCAGGCTTGGTGAGGCAGCTTACGGATGTCATCAAGATCTCGCTGGCCTTTCCTGGATTTCTGCTCCACCCCCAGTGTGTCAGCTTTTTGGCTTCACGATGGTCACTGCATGATAGCCAGATGGCAGCTAAGACTCCAGCCATCGAGTCCGAGTTCAAGGCATGAAGATAAAGAGTGTGGTGTCAGCAAGCTGTTCTCTCTCAGATGTCCATGTTGTCCAGGCCACCCAAAGGTTTTCCAGACACCCTCAGCCAACCTCCACTTAGGTCTCGCTGGTCAGAACTGTTACCTGCCTCCTCCAGGTGCCAAGGATATTGGAAGGGCAAACATCTCACAGTGGCAAACGGGATACCTGGACTGGTTTGGACAAATCCCGATCTAACCATGGGTAGGACACTGGGTTCCTGGCTGATGGGTGGCCATCACCCAGTGGTGTCCACCCACAGGAACTTAGAAAAGCTTGAGGTGAAGAACAACATATCCCATGGACTTCATAGGCACAGCAGGTTGTAGATCACAGGTTCAAGGAAGGAAATAAATTAATAAGGCAGAAGGATGGCACAAAATTGGCCAGGTTCCTTTCCACTCCATTGGGAACAGTCATCTTTTGCTTTCTCTAGATTAATCTTTCTCAGATACCATTTGAAATCTCACCCTCCTTTTGTATAACCCCAAACCAACCTTAAACATCTAGTGGTTGCTGTCATCTGGCATGGTGCTCCAGAAGGGAGAGCCATGGTGTGGTGACTAAGAACAACCTTGAAAGATGGAATGGCCTTAGTGGCCATCACTAAAATGCACACATGGCTTCAAAGAGTAAGTCAGGAGGCCTGAGGGACCCTGGACAGCGAGGCTCCCAGGAAGACCTTGAATGGCAGGAAGCAGGAGTTTACATGGGTAATAGCAGTTATACTTCTTCATTTATTCGTGTATCAAGGAAGGAAAAGGAAGTTTCTAAAGGAAGAAGACCAGACAGAAATCAAAGTGCATCAAGGAAATGAGGATGGCATGTTCAAGGGGAAAGTGAAAGGTAAGAGGGAAAGTTCTAGATGCTGAGATCAGTTGTGTCCTTTCAACCTTGTGGGATCCTGCTTGGCAAGCGCACCATTGGCCATGACCCCAGGCTGAGTCTGAGCCCCTCTAGGTCCCTGACTGTCTCTTTATTTCAAAGTCTGCCAGCCCCTTGACCCAGCAAATGTACCTCAGTCTTGGCAGAAGAAGCAAAGCGGAGGGGCTCATGCTCTCGTGATGCGGAGTCCTCAGGTCTCCCCAGCACCTCTCTCGAGGCTGACCCGTGAGAAGTACTGGTTTTCCTTGAGCTACGATGACTGGGAAATGCAGGGTCCAGCTGCCATATCAGCCTGGGAGTTCTGAGATGCAGACCTGCTAAGAGATTGGCCGGGAGATTAGATGTGCAAGAGACTTATTAGAGGAAATGCCTGGGAGGGAAAAATGGGGAAGCAACCAGAGCAGACAGGGAAGGCTGTCAGATGATAATGCAGGTCTGACCCCAGTGAAGAAGAAAAGAAACCAAAGAGAGGAAGGAATAAAAGGAGGGAGAGAGGAACAAGTTGTTTTACTGTATCCATAGTGCGTTCAGACACAACCTCACCTTAAAAATGGATAGACTTCTAGCTTACAGAGCAACTTTTGGGAGTGTAGATATAGACTCTTAACATGTGTTGTATTTTTTTAATCTTTTGCCTTTTCAGAAATAAAGACAATGAGAAGGAACATGGTGTATTTCTGATAGGCTGACATCTCAGAGCTTCATTTCAAAGTTTATTTAGAGGACTATTTTTATTTAATATGGACCTTTTCCCTAGACAAGGAACATTTTAACAATGTCATTTTCTTTTCCTAGAGGAAATCCCAATTATATAATATATAGGCAGATTTTTTTTTTTTCATTAAAGCAAGAACTGCACTTTTCACCTTGTAGTACCTTGAAACTCCATTTTTGGGAATATTTCTCACCCTAAATTTAGTTCCATTACATCTAGTTTTACTCAAAAATTGCTTAGAGAAGAAAACTTGAAAAGATACATGCCACCAGCCTCAATCCAGAACTAGAGGTTGTGCACATTATTGTAAAAGAACAGAAATGATTGTCACTTACCCATCTTCTGTACTGGTTTGTGTGACCTCCATAGCTCCCAGAAATAAGTGTTGAGGACATCATCCATTTGGGACCAGAAATATAGAAATCAACATTAATAGCTTATCTGTCCAAGAAACAGTAGGCCAACTGAAAATCATCCAATCTGGGTATTTAAGTATTTCATTTCCAAAAAGAAAGCCTGGAACCTACAGAATTGGCTCTTCAGCCTCTAAGCCCCATTACAAGAAAGTTTTGAAGCAAAGACATCAATATGACCTTCCCATAGTGTTCTGGCTTATAGAAACTCAATGAAGTGGGCAGTTCACATTAGGAATATGAGCTATGCCATTGATTTGACCAGAACTTATGGTATTCTCATAAATGTCCTGCCAGTAAGACTGCGAGGAAAGAAAGCCATCTCATTTCATTGTCACATTAACAATTTCCACGCACATGGAACACGAGGGTTGGAAAGTTTACAACTGTGCTTTAATACCTTTATAAGGCATAGCCCATAGATAAAGGTAAAACTCTTTTTCTGGCCTTTTGATCTTAATAAATGTAAAAAAAAAATTTTTTTTTCAAGTTCCTTGGATAGAGGCCAAGATTGTAGAGCATAATGGCTTTAACCTGAGTGCAGTGACAGGTGGCAGTTCCATCAGGACTGCTGCCTGATGGCAGTGAGGATGGGGGGTGGAAGGACCAGATGTGTTTGCTCACTGCTGGGTTCAGCTTCTGAACCAGAACATCTCCAGGGTCCAACAATTATGGCTCAATTTCTTTTCTGGTAGTAATTTACTGGGTAGTGGTGGTGTTCATTTACTTTTTTAGATGTTAAACAGTATTATGAAACTTCGGGCTGCTTAAAGTCATTTCAGCTCAAGCCATTTGATTGAATGAATGATCCTTCCTGGATTAAATTAGAACTACACTTGTGCTCAGATTGGGATCTGCACCTTCCTGGGGACACTCCCATCTGCCTCCAGCTCCACAAACATTGATATCTGGGAAGGCCGCTGGTCCAGATTTCTCAGTCCATCCAGCATGCAAGGCAGCCCCATCCATGTCCCCTGGGACCTTTGTGAGATTGGGGTCTAGACCTTCCACAAATCCAGCCTCATCTCCTCAGGCATGCAGGGAATCATTTCCAAATTCCTCTTCCAACTGAGACATGATTCCCTTTTCTCGTTATTTTAGATAGAGCTGCTTCAGAGTCAAAGTCAATGCAGGGCATTATCTATGGCTATGACCCCTTGCATTTCTCTTCCTCTGACTCCTGCCTCACCATCCTCCAGGGGCTGATTCAGGTCCAATGTCACCCATGGAGCTTTCCCAGGCTGCTCCAGCTTTCAGCCACCAAACACTGACCTAATCAGTGGAGCTCATCAGGCTACGTGCCGGGAAGGCAGTCTTAGTGCTGCTTCATTCATCCTGGCTCACCACTGCTGCAGCTTGGCTGGGTATGGGCTCCTTCCTGGCTTCTCCAATTAAGCTGTAGTGTACCTGAGTTTGGGGGTTTACCTTAGATTTTTAGCTCTCACAACCCTTGCCTCTCATGTTGCTTAATCTGTGTTTGATATCAAATTGGACTCATCGTTGCTACTTGATAAACATTTTACCAAGTATACCTTGGTAACACTCTGTACCAGACACCAGTATGGAAAGCTATGTAATTTGTAGGTGTCCTTTCAAGCACAAGAAATATCGCTTGTGAATTATTTCAGCTATTTGATTTTAACATTCTCTTGAACATGTGAAATTGCCTTAAAAAAAGCTGCCTGAAATTGGGAGAAAAATGGAAATGAATGAATGAGTGAATGGTGTGCCTAAATGCATGAAAAGTGGAAACGACTTTTTAAAAAGGTTAACCTAATCTGTTTTTCTTCTCTAATCTTCACTGTGGGTGGGGAAGAATTGGGTACTTATAATGGGCAAATATTCCAGATTCTTGGCTTATTAAAGTTAGGGGCATTAGGAAACAGAGCTATCTGGTTGGAAAACAAATTGGCATTGCAAAGTGTAAGTGGTTCAGCCAAGTGCAAATTTTATAGGCCAAAGAGAATTTTTGCAAGTCTAATAACTTTTGAAAACTGCTTGTACCCTGGCTCAGAGGACATTTTTTTGATGCCTGATGTAAGTGGTCAGGAAGCTATGCTTGGGACCCCAACCAAAGTCTTTCCCTTCATTTCCCAAATGACGGCTTCATGGTCCTGGTTCAGTTGTCCCTCCATGCACCGCTTAGACATTAGTAGCATAAACATAAAACCAGAGTGTGACGGTGCCTCATTTGCTCCAGCAGAACATGTAAACTTCCTTCCCATTGGGCATCTTCTGATGGCCTCTTCCCAGATGCTGTGACCCAGCTCTCTCTGAGTGTTGTGGGACAGAAGGAAGCCCCTTTTATAAGCTGAATTCTCATGACTCATTCAGAGGGTATTTTGGGGGATCCATAAGACACGCAAGGATTATGCCTGGTGTTAGAGAAGTGGAACAGAAAGAAGGCAGGAAGAACCACCTGGAGGAATGCTTCTCAAATGTAGAGGTGTATTAAGTCACCTAGGGAAGTTGCTTCAGGCAGGTTCTTATTCTGAAGGCCTGGGTGGGGTCTGAGAGTCTGCATTTCTGAAGCCCCCAGGTGATGGTGCTGCTGGCCACAGACCTCATAGCTTTGAGTAGCAAGCTCTGTAGGACACAGAGGAAGAGTTTTTGCAAGGAATACAAATTACTACTGTATTCTAGGTTGCAATTCTAAGGAAATCATGACTAAAAACATACTGTCTTTCAACACTTCTGAGCCATTTAGCAAGAATAGAGAGTGAACTCAACATATCAAATGTGGCTGGAGCATGTATTGTTGCAATAATTTGAGTTTTGTTCCAACTCCCATTTCAAAAAACAGTCAAATTCTCATTCTCTTGACTCCAGGGGGTTTTCAGGTCTAGAGCTGAACTTCTCTTCCTAAGGATGCTTGTTGACAAATGTTGGGAAGGGAGGTGAGCATCTTTGGAGTTAAGGAAAATTAGGACATAAGGAGAAGACCATGAAAGACAATGGATATTTATTTCCTGGAGGAAGGTGGTATATGTTTACCTCTGTAAGATCTCCAAAGACCTTCCCCTCAACCAAGAGTGGGAAATAGAGCTAATTCCTACAGAAAGGGCTGAACTTGAATATCCCACCAACTCAGTAAGAGTTGGGAAGGCCCAGCATCAGACACCAATCAATTGGAGAGAAGTACAGTAATGTGGCATTCCCAGCCCCACCGATGGATGACTTTGCAGAAAATTCATACCTGTTTCACATGAAATCTACATCTGCAGAGTTTACACGAATTACAAGAACATGCTTTTAAGGGTTTTTTACAAAACTCCACAGCAAAAAAAAATTGCTAAAGGGAAAAGGTGGTTATTTTTGTGCACAAATACTGATGTGCAGCTATGAACTGAGAAATAAGTGGAGAAGGCTTCGATATGCTACTGTGTAAATGTGAAACTTAGATTATTAATAATGCGCACTCAGTAAGTCTATAATGCTGTCACTCTTGGCATGTGCTTAGGTGAATACATTGCATTTCCCCCAGAAACTGTTACTGAATTCAATAGGTGGAGATTTAACAGTCTAAGGTTTTGGTTCTTTTCCAAATTCATTTTGTAGTTTTTTTCTTCATCATCTCACTTCTCTGCTCCTGAAAGATATTGGATTACTTTTCAGAAGCCACCAGACAGATACCATCCTGGGCACTTTTAAGGAGATCAGTCCTGTTGAGGCAGGGTAGCCAGAGGACACAGGCAGGAGCAGCTGAGGGCTGTTCCCTTAGTGCTTTGAGTAGTGCCAGTCTTGCAGCAGGTGTAGCAAGTTCTCAGTTATTAGTTACTGACTTAAATAATTGGAAACAGTTCTTCATTCTGCTGTCATCCGTGCCTTCTAAGTTTTTGGTGTCAGTAAAGATAGCTGGCAGTATTATCATTTCAATCAAGTATTGTATTTTACTTTTCATTTCTAAATGGTTTGCCAGAGGCTCTTTGATTCATGGTTTCTGCAAAGAGGAAGCGATTCACTGCTTCCATGAGAGCAGCCCTGCTTGAAAATGTGCAGACCGTTCTGAAATTTTCTAGACTCTTTCCACTTTGGTATTAAAGCAACTCCAGCCACAGAGGCAGGGACAACCTGACATAGCCAACTCTGTACCTGAGGTGGGAACATTCCATAGACATTTTTAACATTTTATTTTTATTTCCCAACAAGTTAGGAGTATTGAAAGTGGAGTTTCACGTTCATTTTGTGACCCTTCTGGGTTTGCAGTTTCAGGTGATACAAGTGTAGGATCACTTCTGTGATCTTTGTCACAGAAGTGACAAAGTGTGATGCTTTGTCGCTTGATGGCCCTGCAGGTGAGGGTGGTGCTGAAGCAGAGGTCACCCTCAGGAAGTGAGGGGCATGGTCCCATGGCAGCTTGGTGGAACACCTGGAAAAGGACACTTTCACCTAGTAGTCAGGTCACATGGTGAAAGCCTTATTCTGTCAAGGTCATCGGAACAGGGAGGAACAATAGAGAAGAATGGGTACCATCTCAGGATTGTCAGAGGTCACCCCTGGGCCACTGCAGGAGCCCGGTGGATTTGCCAGGCCCCCTGGCCACAGCTGAAGAGCTGGGTGTCCTGAAACACCCTTTGGTCCTGCTGAGCTCTGTCTCAGGAGTCTCAGTGGCTCCTCCTGCCAGATCCTCTGTCACCACCTGGCTCCACGTTACATCCAACCTTTCCACCCTCTCCCTTTAGACACACCCCACCACAGCCAGACCTGTCCCTGGCAATTTCCCTGTGAGCCAGTCTTGCCCTGGTGTCCTTGCCCGGGGCAGGTTACTTGCCTCACATGCCCATGTATCGGCACCCTCCATTCCACAAGCCTGAACATCAGCTGCAGCCCCATCCCTCCCACGAAAATGACCAAGGTAGTATGCACTGTGCCCATTCCCCACTTACCGCTGCTTGTGCATCAATGGGATCTACACATCCTAGCCCTCAGCAGCCTCTGGTGGTGTCTAGTCAACTCGACTGTCTCTTCTGAGCCCTGAAACTGTATCTTCAACTGCTTTTCCTTAAGAGCCCAGAACCCAGCAAAGAGCTGAGTGTAGGCAGCACTCACTAGAATATGTGTTGACTGAAGTGATTATGTATAATCCATTTCTCATCTCAGGATTCCTCATTAGCAAGAAATGGGTCTAGAGAGAGACATTTGAGACCACATGAACATATCATCCACTTACCTTTATGCACGCCACCAGTTGTGAATAATAAATAGATTTTGTGGTTAAGCTCAAGAACCAGGAAATTACCTGCAAAAACTATACTTTATAAGTGGAAATTTAAAAAAAATAAATAAACATACACTTATTGGATTGTAATTAAAGACTGTTATATGGCTATACATTTTAATATTTGTAAAATATACCTATTTTGCCAATCTACGGTAAGAAAGAATTCAAGGGTGGAGAACAATGTAAATTATTTCCTGGAAGCTCTGGATATATTCTACTTATTGGAAATAAGTGTTTTAAACAGTCCACATTCAGTGCAACTTCAAGAATGGTTTTGGAAGTCACTGTGGCCTCGCACTGTTTAGCTACTTGTTTATAACATACACTTGGCGCATGTTGCCCTGGTTTGAAAGATCAACCAGCAGCTGGTTGTAAATAGTTTGCATTTCATGTTCCTCCTCGGAGGTCTTTTCAAGAAAAATTCCTGATGGAGAACTTCAGTGCCCAATTCCAGGGGAAGAATAAAAGAAAAGGAAAAAAAGGCCAGAATGGAGCCGATTATCAGGAAGGCAGGAGGGGTGTGCCCCAGGGATAGGGAGATTTTGCATAGGGAAGGAAGGGTGGAAACTTGCCACCTCTTCACAAAATGAAGAACACAGGCGTAGGACCATCAAAGTATATGAGTTTACAGGAACGAACTTCAGGAAAGAGGTTGGGGAAGCAAAGCGGTGCCTTCTGGAGGAATGGTGTGAATATTGGGCTGGAGAATTGGGACTTAATCCAGCAAGCAGGAAGGTACCCTTTGGGCCCATCAGCAGGGGTGTGGCCAAAGGAAATGGTATTTGGGACAAAGAATCCAGCAGGAGCGCAGAGAGGGGACTGGAATCTGGCTCAGGGCAGAGGAAGGCATGGTGTTAGCGGGGACAAGAAGAAGGGAAGAACCTGAGGAGCAGCTGCTGTGAAGCAGGGGCTAACCAGATGTTCTCATTAGTAGGAGAAGAAGGTATCATGGACAAGTCCAAGAAAACAGTGCTGGCTGGGGAAGGATGTGCGCCGCTCTAGGTTGCTGACGTTTGCACTCAGACATTCTGCCCAGCTAAGCAAATGAGCAACCATTTATTTGTTGCTAATTTAAGGAATTGTCATAGGCATTCTGGGTTTGTTTTTTTTTTATTATTATTATTATGTATTGATTTCAGATGTACAGCTTAGTGGTTAGACAATCATATACTTTACAGATGTCCCCTTGCATTTCCAGTACACACCTGGCCCTGTACACAGTTGTCACAATAACATTGACCATGTATCCTATGCTGTACTTATTTCCCTGTGACTGTTCTGTAACTGCCAATTTGTGCTTCTTAGTCCCTTCTTTCACCCATTCCCCAACCCACCCCCCCAGTTCCCTCTCTGTATCTGTGAGTTTGTTTCAATTTTGTTTGTTTGTTTTCTTTAGATTCCACATATAAGTGAAATCATATGGTGTTTGTCATCCTCTGGATAAAAAAGCTGTGGTACATATACAAAATGGACTATGACTCAGCCATAAAAAAATAATAATGGAAACCTACCATTGGCAACAGCATTATAGAGGGTATTATGCTCTGTGAAGTAAGCCAGGGTTTCTTAAACTTCAAGAGGAAGAGCATAACCCTGATGGAGCGGGGGTAGAATCACCTCTTGCACATCAGCTGCTTGGAAAGCAGTGGCCACCTGGGGAGAATCAAGGTTTTGTCAGGAAAGAAGAAGGGGAAGTAGGCTGGGTAGGCAGCCAGCCATGTTTACCACACAAGAGCTTGGTGGCCATTATAAGGAGTTTGAACTTTACCCTGATCACATGGGGAACATTGGAGAATTTTAGATAGAGAAGCAACATGATCGGATTTACGCATGAAAAAGTCATTTTGGTGAATGCTACCATAGTTCATTGAAAGGGGACACAAGTGGAAGAGGAAAGACTACTTAGGAAGCTATTTGAGAGTCCAGGCAAGACGTGCTGGGAGCTGGGGCCGTGACACTAGCAAAGGTGCCAGAGGGAAAGGACTTGGGATGGAACTGGCATACTTGTTGACAGGCTCACGGAGAGGACAGAAGTTAGGGAAAGTGAAGATTCAAGATAACCTGCAAGTTCTGGGCTTAAACACCAGGTGGATGGTGACAGAGTTTAGGTATAGTGACGAGTTGAGAAGGAACGGGTTCCGTCCGAGATCACTCGAGTTCTGTACTAGGATGGAGACACCTATTGGATGCCTAGCGAAGAGGCCAAGGAGGCTGAGCAGAGTCTGCAGTTGAGTGGAGAGGCTCAGCCTGAAGGTAGAAATGTGGAACCATCAGCCCACAGATAATGTTTAAAGCCATGAGGCTTGCTTGCTGGGAAGGAAAGAGGAGGTGGCATGGATGTGAGGAGTCTGTGACACTATAATATTTAGGGGTCAAGCAGAGGAAGAGAAGCCAACAAAGGAGACCAAGAAAGAACTGGGCATCACACAAGCAAGGTAGACCGTGTTCTAAAAGGCAGTGGTCTGCTGGGTCAAGTGCATCTTGAAAGGTAATAGCGGAAGAAGAAAGTTGGTGAGAGCAGGGTTAGTGGAGGGGAGGGGTCAGAGCACCACTGAAGTGGATTCAGAAGTGAAGAAACCAGGAAATGGAGCCAGTCGTTCAGGAAGGCTTAAACGATCCAGGAAAAGCAGAGAAGATTTGGGGAGCTTAATTCCTAAGAAACCAAAAACAGACCATATTTTCCAGATGAGTTTCTTAATTGCTTTTTTTTTTTTTTATGTTATTCTTGAGAAAGAGAAATGTCCAATTAACCAGAAGCTATTGTGGCTTTCACCTGAAATGATGTTGATGGCCTAACAATTTCTGGCTTCCGTAGATCCCTTTCCTGTCCCTACTGCTCCATCGGAAAGAAATGAGGTGATTCAGAGTTTCCAGTCTAGGGGAGGGTCTGATAGCTGAGAACACTCTGTTGGGAATCTGAATGTTCACCCCTACTATTTTGGTTGCTCTTCAGTTGCACTTAGTTGATGCTAAGATACAGTGTGTGTGTGTGTACACACACACATATATATATATATGTATGTATGTTTGTATGTATGTATGCATATATAGCATTTGCTGCGAATTCTAGACTTGACCTACAGGAAGTCCCGCATCTTCCTCTGCCCCATGTACCCAAAGGTGTCCTTCTCAGCCTCTTACACGCACATCTACCGGAAAGCAGAGAAGCCCAGCAGGGCAGAGTGGTGTGGGAGTGCCGTCCTGTTCCCTCCCCTTCACCTCCTGGACTCAGCACAATAAAAACTCTGTGCAGAACTTGGCTGGCTGCTGCTTTTCCCACATTCGATCAGGGAACACTTAAAGACATACAGTGTCCCTGTCCTGCCAGAAAACCCGTGGGCAGGGTGCCTCTGGGGCTGACACAAAGACACACTGTCCAGGGCATCTGTGGCCAGGGCAGTGGCCGCATATGGATTATCAATAAGGCTTTTGACTCTTTTTTTCTTTATGTCATGTCATCATCATGGTAAACGTAATTCAAGCCAGGAAACCAAACATATATTCTAGACTGCAAGACTTTGCCTGTCCTATGGCTACAGAGAGATGTAGCTACTTTTCAACATACTCCTTCCAGAAACAAATGTCGTACATTTTTTTTCCATGCCTGGTGTAATTTTCTACTTTAAATGGATGTTGTATGATCAGATTGACTGTTTCAACTGTAATTTTAATTGTCCATTTTGGAAACTTAATGGTAGATTTAGAGTTAAGGTTTAGCACCCGTAAAGGTTGCTTCTCACCGGAGCCAAAAACTACAGAGGGCACACGAAAAGGACAAAGTTTAAAAAAATAAGCATCAGGTCCCTTGCTGCCAAGGGACCTGCCTATGGTGACTTGTCACCTTATCCATCTCCATTCACTCTGGAGTAGAGCTTCCATTTTCCACTGCAAAATAATTTTAGGGGCTGGTTCCATGTGAGCCACAAAGCAGCGTTTCAGCCATTTCTTTCTAAAACTGGCCTTCAGAAAGTGAACCTAAAATTTTTGAGTCAAGCAGCTGAGAGAAGCTGTGTCAAAGTCTCATTTTCTTCTGTTATATGAGTTGTGAGAAATATATCAATATAATACACATAACCTTCCACTAAGACTCTTTGTTACCTAATAACCTCTAGTCTGATAGGAGCTATTCAAAAGAGGAAGCTGTTGGTCCAAAGGCCAGATTAGCCATCATGCCCCAAACATTTATTAAGGACCTGCTGGAAAGGAGATGCTATGGTTTCTATTTTCAACACACTTGTAATCTAATTGCAGGGGCAAGGATATAAACACTAAACAGTGCAAAATGCAGCACAGGACATCTGAGAGGCATGTACAACAGATGCCACTAATTGCACGCAGTGTACATTATTTTAATTTCTGGACTGTTATCCCCGCTCTAAAGGTGGTTATTCACCGGGGACCTTCTCCCCATTCTGGACCAAGCAGAGAGAGTGCTGCCAGGTGAACAGAGACCTAAACCCAGGCATGTGCGAGATGGCTGGCAGACACATCAGTCTGGGGTGGAGGACCGTCTAGGGGAATTGAGACCAGTGGTCCTTGGACCTGAGTTAGTCTGTTCACCATCATACCCAACGCCTGGCATAGGGCTGTGCATGAAAGGGGTACTCAGTAGACGTGTACGTAACAAACAGATGGCCCCCTGGTTTGTGTCTGTGACCTAGACCAAGTACAGGGAAATAAAGGTAGTTAGTGAAATAAAGCAATCTAACAGGCAGCCTCCAGACCCTGCACCAACATCTCCCAAGTCCCAGCGATTTATTACAGGTGGGAAGGACTCAGGCCTGCCAGCAACAGCAGCACAACTCATGGAGGCCCCTTTCCCGGAACCCGCCCTGATGAACACCTCACAGGCCCTTACCCCGTAGACCGTGACAGATGGGCCCTGGCACCTCTGCCACCTCAGATCTTTCCTCTGTCCCCTCCTCCCTCCCTCTGCTCCTGCCACACCAGCCTCTTCCTTATTCCCCAGGCCCATCTGAGAGCCTGTGTTTTTCCACGCTGCTTTCGGGTCTGTCCCAACCCCTCCCTTACATCTCACTGCCCCACTCTGCTGTCTGGCATCCCCGTTTTGTTACCTGTTGACTTTACCCTACACACCCAGGTGCGGGCCCAGGAGGGCAGCATACCCGGGCCCTCTCCACCACCTTGTCCCAGCACTGGGGATAGTGTCTGGCCTGTGGGAACTGCTCTCATACTGCAGCTCTGATGGATGGCCGCTTGCTGTACCTCTCAAATGCTTTCTCACCGGGAGAACAGGGCTTTGTTCAAGACACGTTACATCGGTAGGTGGGGCTTGGGGATGAGAGGCCGAGGGGCTGGAGCCCAGAGAGGGAAACGCACACCCAAAAACCTCTGCCAGAGCAGTGCTTTCTTAGGACACTTCTCCCATACTCTGCTTCTGAGACACTCACTGCCGGACTCAGCCACAGGAGTTGTGAATTCACTGAAACAGCCAATTCCAGGGACTTACAAGTCCACTACCTGTGTCAGCCAGTAGACGGGTGACAAGTGTCGTGCACCTTGACAGCAACAGAGAAGGCTCTCTGCCACAGCCAGAGCCAGGCAGATGTGTCCGGCCAGGTACAGGAAGTGGGTGAGGCCATGAAACAATCTTATTTTCATTATTTCTTCCCTTCACCAAGCATTTTTAAACTGCTGTGAAAATGCTTTAAAACATGCTGGCTCTGCCTCAACTTTGAGTATTTATGGTCCCAGGACAGCACTTTTCATAGGATCCAGTGACGCGCTGTGGAATCTTATTTTGCGCATGCTGAGAGTCTAAAGGCCACAAAATGATAAATTCAAAATAACAATATAAATAAAACCATGATGCCCACAACTCTTCTTGGAAGACTTCTGACTAAGCTGTTGAATAAGTTTAAGAATATGGCCCTGGCTGATGGCACAGTGGATAAGGTGAACCCAAAGGTCACTGGTTCGATTCCCTAGCCATGACACATAACCAGGTTGTAAGCCAGGTCTCCAGCCAGGTCTGTAGCTGGAGGCAGGTGAAAGGCAACCATACATTGATGTCTCTCCCCCTCTCTGCATCTCTCCCTTCCCTTCTCTCTGGAAATAATTAATAAAATTTTTTTAAAAGAATATGTATTTAGCATTCACTCTAGGAGACTGAGCTGGTACCATGATGGAGCCGAAGGAGAATGAAACATGGTTCTTGTCTTCAAACTTCAAGTTCATCATTTAGTTGGACAAATCAGGTTACTAAGGTCCTGGAAAAGACATTGTGTGTGCCATGGTCCAGGTATTAAGAAAAAGGTGTCATGGAGGCACCAAGTCTAGAGAGCTGGCTTTCCCTATAGAAGAGAAGACACTCAAACTGATCTTGAAGGGCAAGCGGCGTCTCCACAGGCTTCCGAGGCAGACAGCCTTGATTTGCAGCATTTGCCAATTGTCATGGTATCAATATTCCCACCACGGCTGATTTCAAGTTAATGCACCAAACGCAGTTGCAAAGTGACACCATCTCTGACCATTCTGCCTGCGCGTCACCACCTGAGCTTTGGACTAGTACATCAGTCTGACTCTGTTGCTTTAATGGGTAAATTCACAGGTACTAAAAACATCTAAGACGACATTGTGAGGGAAGAGGCCTTTCTATCCTCCCCACATCTCAGCCCGACCGTTCAGTACTCTCTCGTTCTGGTCTCAGTCCTGTACCGATGTCGCCTCAGCCACACTGTGGTGCTGCCCTGAGCGCAGCTGCAGTTGCTCTGGGCGCCCGCTAGCCTGTGGCATCGAGTGCCGGCTCACTGCCCAGTGCCCAGCGTTGACCCCTCTGCTCTGCTCCGTCATGAACAGCGGCAAGTGGGACCGCTCGCCAGGCAGCATCTTCGCTGCGCTTGCGGTCGTCACAAGGGGAAGCGGAAGGAATTTCTGGGAAGCCTTGTGGAAGGAAGATGCAGGCCAGCTGAGGCCCAGCGTTCATCATTCACTGCTCCTTTTCATACTCCCAGCACCCACATGTTCTCCTTCAGGCACTGCACCTTGGACTGGTCTTATCGCATTTGCAAAGCGCAGCCCTGGGATCAGTCTTTAACTGCGAGCAGATGTCCTCAGTATGTGCATTAGCTTGTGTCAGGAGGATTTTTCACAAAAAAGAAAAAAGAAAAGAAAAACTCCCCAAAGAGAGCACCGAGGACAAGAAGGGAATGTGTGAAGCGTCAAGTTATTTAAAAAATCACTAAGCCAGAGGTGGACCAGACCCGTGAGAAAAGAACGTGTTTACTCAGGCACATTGGTTCCTGTTACCTTGAGGCCCAGCTGCTCCCAAAATACAGTTACAACAACAAATGCCACCGCTGCAGGTTTATTTCTGCTGCTGCCGCTTCTTCGTCTCCTCCTCCTCCTCCTCCTCCTCTTCCTCCTCCTTTTCCGTGGTGCTGGTTTCACTTCCAAAATTTCTCTGTATTGTTTGGAAAGCTTCTTTTAGCATCCAAAGGTGTCCGGAGCCACCAGCATCATTTCATGGTTCCATTCTCATCTGTTTGTTGAAATGATCTCACGCTGTGTGCTCCTGGGTTGACTGAGCAGGTACGTAAGGATGTCGGATGACATGGGCTTCCTTAGAGCCCCCGAGAGTCACCGTAGGGGCGAGATAATACCCTTTCATTCAGGAGGAACTGTGGTTGGGAACTTAGTCCAGTGAGCCATGAATAAAGGAAATTCTGGCTGAGTCATCACCACACTCGGGTGCTTTCTCCCCCTACCCCACTGACACCCCTTCCCCGGAGGCCCAGGGCCTGCAGGTGGCCTGCACGGGTGATGGAGTCATGCTGGGCTTACGACAGCATCCTGTCCTCCTATGTGCAAGTTCTAAGGGCACAAAATCTAGTGTAAAAACCCTGTCAAGTTCTCGGTGGGAAAAGACGAGCCAGGTTCTGACACCCTCTCGGGGCAGTGACTGACTGTACTAACACATTTCCTAAGCACTTACCATTCTGTATATTGAGTATCCTGCAGGTATGTACTAACTGTGTTAAACCTTACACGTAGGTACCGTTGCTGTCCCCAAACCAAGGGCCAGATAGAGGCTTGAGTGTGAGGCGGGGCGCTGGAGGTCTGTCCCGAAAGTATCGAGCCAATGTCTAGGATTACAACGGCGCGCGGGCGATACTTTCGGGACGACCTGGGGCGGAGCGGTCAGGTTGCGGGGACTTCGGCCTCGGGACCCCGGTCGGTGCGCAGGTGCGACCAGACGCGCTCCACTGGGGGAGGGGGGGGGGCTGCAACGCCGCAGTTTTCCCATTTGCAGGAGGAGACCAGCCCCAGAGCTCCCCAGCTTCCTGGCACCCGCACCCCCCGGATGGGCCGCTCCCCACCCATCAGAGCCGCTTGCGCCCCCAGCGGCCTTCCCTTCGCGCAGCCCCGGCTTCCGTCTCTTCCTCTCCAGGGCCTGTATTTCTCGGGTTCAGCGCCCACCTCCAGGGGTGACCCTCCCCAGGAAGCCGCCGACCACCCCTTCCTTCCGAGGCCCCTGCGCCGAAGCTGGGCTCCCGGAGGCCTCATGTTATAACTCCAGCGGTTAATAAAAACTCTGCAAACGTATCGGGGTCCCGAGTCCCTGCTTCCTGGCCGCGGGGTTCGTTTTCCCCTCGCTGGCGCGGCGCAGGCTTCAGACACCCGGCCCCGGGGGCGCCCCTTGGTCGGAGCTGACCTGGGCGAGCAGCCCTGGCTAAGGCGGCTCGGCTCTGTTGCTTTAGCCGCACTTGGGCCACCAGGACCCTCCTCAGGAAGTCATCTGGTCCTTTTCGGTCTTGTGTCAGCCCATCCTGCCGAGGGTGTTGGCAGAGGGAGAATTTTTGCTGGGTGAAAATGCTCCCCGACCCCGACGCCGGGAAGGGGAAAGCACCAGAGGTCAGTCTGCAAGGCAGGCGAGCTCCGGGGTTGGGAGGGAGGAGTCGAGGGGCCAGCACCCCGGCTTTTCCTGCCCAGGGTTTGGCTCCACCCACCCGCCTCGCGACCTCATAACTGACCCCCACGTTCCACTCCAGTCGCCTTCGGGAGACACGAGTCAGCTGGCCTGGGAAGCCGAGCGGCATCTGCGCCTTTGCTGGACTTCGAGCCGAAAATGGAGAGAAACTTGCTGGATTCAGTTGGACCAAAATGACATGCGATTGTGTGTCGTGGTGCGGGTGACTCGATTTCCCTCTTCCTGCGAGCTGTCGAAACTTTCTGGAGGTGTATGCAGTTGTCAGGGATACAGGTGCCTGTATCCCTTTTGCGGTTGGAAGTCCCCGCTGTTGCCAACCTTGATCAAAAATATTTTATGTTTTAGTGCCCAGCTGAGGGCGAGGGGTAATAAAACAGTGTTCTCCGATTTTAGCAAGGAGCAGGGGGTTCATGCTAGATCATGGGAATTCTGAAGCTGCAGGGTGTCCAGGCAGTGAGTGCGCTTGAAGGCTTGTTCCCAAAAATGCCATTTTCCTTTCTGGCCATGTTAAAACCAACGCATCGTTGGTTATCTTGGTGTCATCATTCGCTATTGCATTTGGGAGGAAATGCACTTCGACAGACAAAGGGCATGGTAAAGTTTCAAGGGAGAATAAAAATACACATTTTCAGAACTAACCCTCATATAGAATTTTGAATTTGGTGAATTTAAAATAATTCACCAAAGGCCCCATAGCTTACCTTTACTTGGAAACATCTTCTCACCGATATGCCAGCCTGAGAAAACTTACAAAGGTTAGAATTCTGTGGTGTTTTTACAGGATTGTAACTTCATCTGTTGGGCACTATATGATGGATTCTAGGCCCTTTAGCTGGGTGAGGTCAGCAGGGGTGGGCAGATTTCTCCCAACCCAAAAGTTCAGGGAGATGGGAGTGAGTTTGCTCACTGCCCATACAGCTTCATTTTCTGCCTCTTCCCTTTTCCATATTAGAGAAAAATTCTTGGCAGCGTGACTGTTAGTTTCTGTTGAGGATCAAAAAGCCCATTTTTTTCACTGTTGTGAGGTCCCACCCCATGTTTGGGAACCACCTGGCCTCTCTGTGAAATACCTGAGGATCCTATGCGCTGAGGTGGGGACCCTGGAGAAACCCTCTTCTTCACCAGATAACTTGCAAACTTTCACAGCCCAGATGCCGGCAAAGTAACCCCGTTCAACTGTTCAGTGACAACTACTCTGATCCTTTTCCATTTTTCCTGTTTTCAATGCAATCTAATACTAGTATCCATAAAAGCATAGCTGCTTATATAATAGATGACTCATTGCCCATCTCACATCATAAATTTCTGTCTGTAGTTTCCAACTTTTTACTTCCCCTCATTCCCTCCCCACTCCCAGGACTGCTCACATGTTTATCTCTAAGAATAAAGTGTTTTTAAGGGAACTTTTTAAAAAAAAAATAAGAATTAATGCTCTTCTTTTTCATAAGCAAGACTCATGCTTGGCCTCATATGACTTAGGAAGACAGTTTTTCTTTGTTCCTGTCTGTGTGTCGATATCACCCCAGAGGTGACTAAGATCAGAATGATTCCATTGGCTCTCATGTTTATGAGGGGTTTTGCTTGTTTGTTTTTGTTTATTTTTAGAGGTGGGCAGTTAATATGAGGTTGACCCAAGTCACCTTTGTCATGTGAAGGTGAGACGGTAACGGGATCATGACAGAGCATTTTTACAGGGATGACTAATGGTCTTCTCTTTCTCTTCCAGCCACACCAACTCTCCTTGACAGAGTGTCCCAGGGTCTACAAAAAGTTCACCCAGACCTAGTGACAAGTAAGAATTTTCATCCTTTCCCCACCTTTGGTGATATTGTCTATGTTTTACTGTGGCTCAAGCTGCTGCTTTTTCTCTGTTTTATTTGGGAAATCGCAACCAGATGAAGGGCTGGTTGAAACTGCACAGGCAAAGTGAGAGATTCTTTTTCAGGATGTCTTTCAGCTTCTCTGCACTGCTGCTGCTTTGGTTCCCCAAGGGGCTTGACCTTAGAGGTTCAGTAAGGCCAAATTAACGAGAAGGGGGGAAATGCAATAGTTTATTGTGAACCAACAGTTAGCTTATGAAATTTAGGAACCTGCCTCTTTTTATATATCCCCTATTGTCTCGTCACTGTTATTTGGAAGTATTTCTTTCCCTAGCCATCACATTGACAGTTAAACCTTAAGCTCCAGAATTCTACCCTCGTGTGAGCTTCCTCTTTTCCTTAAAATGCCTTTGCTCATTCCCTTCTTGTCCTCAGACAATCTCTTCCTCCTCCCCAAGACTGAACTCAAACATCAACTCTGTGGGCAGCTTCCACAGAGGTGGATCCAGGCTTCATGGCCCCATTCACCTCCTGATGCCTTACCGTGTATGTTAATGCCAGCACAGGGCTCAATGTGTTGGGTGCGATTATATGAATTAATTTATTGTGTCGGGCTTCAAGACAAAGCCCACATTTTATGCTTCTCCTAAATCCCTCACCTAACCAAAAAAAGCGGGGGGTGGAGGGATGATCACATAGTAGGTCCCTTTAACTAAATAAACTCTAGGGAGTTGAAGGACATGCTGGAGTCCACCTTTTACAATAATGGAAGGGAAGACAGTGTACCCCATTGAGTTTAAGCCATTGGTATTTCGTTGGTAATTCTGGTGTCAGGAAGCCATAATTGGGATTTCATGGCTAAATTGCAGAGTAAGTTTCTAATAGGAGTTGTAAACATCATTTCCTTGGATGTGACCTCAAGGTCACAAATGTCACCCCCTTGCCAGTTGGGCCAGGCCACAAACTCTGTGACCCTGCTCCCATTAGAGCACCTGACAAGTGAACCTGCTCCCTAGCCAACGGGAGGCTGTTGGGTTATGCCCGTTACCCGGCTGGTGGATTTCGCGCTGTCCACTCAGCAGGCAGCGTGGCTTGCAGCTAATTCTGTATGGAGCTGAGGGACCCTCGGGCAGCATGTGACTGCTGCTGTGTGCTCCAGCCTGCACAGGAGCCCTCCTCGTGCACAGATGCGGTACCCAGCCCTTCACTTTCTCCCGGAGCAGTTGTGGGACTTTGCCAAGCCAGGCATCTGAGGAGCTCCTGCATGGAGCCTTGTCAAACCAAAACCTATAGGAATGGCAGACATGGTGACATTCAGCACATGTTGGTTTTCTATCTTTGTGATGAGCAAAAACCACCGGCTAAGTATCCTTCAAGTGTGATATGTATCACACAAACTCTGACCTCCCTGAGCAAGGGAGAATTGTGTCCTTTTTATGAAAAGTCACCTGCCCTCTGTCCCAGGACTGATACGGTGAAGTAATCCACCCATGGAAGCATCTGTGTCAGTGAGCACCTTCCCCAGGGGACAGGCTTGGGTACATGGCTGCCTTGGGCACCTGAGCACTTCACAGAGATGACAGATGACAGACCCTCACACTCACAGCACCTCGCTGTCACTGTATCACAGGGTCAGTTCTTAAATATTTTTCTGGAAACTGGTACTTTTTAAACATCCCATGAGGATTTTTCAGCTCACACACATGGAAAGCTGCATATTCACCTGTGCGAAGGCAGAGAGATGAGTAAAAACACGTGGGATAAGAAGGACCTTGAGGGAGTTTCAGTTGAAAGATACAGTCAAGCATCTTGGCCATATGCTTTAAAGAAATGATGGTTTGAACTTACCACCGAGAAAGCTGCTTCTTTGCTGCTGGGGAGGGTGATGAAGATGGCTAGAACCTTCCAGAGAAAAGCAAAGCATCTATAGTATTTCTGAAGAAGGCAAGCTCCCCAGATTCCACATTCCTCGTGTTTTCCGATAATTTTATGTCTCGTTATGTAAAGTCATTCCTTTTCAGTGAACTTCCCACATAGCTCTATGAAAGTATAAGTTTTGTGATCAACAGCATTTCCACCTTACCTGGAGAAAACCTGAAGTTCTATCAGCTTCCATTTGGAGCACAAATGAGTCCAAGATTTTGTGGAAACAGGCATTGGGAACATAAACATGAGGTCAGAGTGAGGTGTGATAGGCTGCTGAAAGATGCTGTATTAGAGAGGCACAGCAAACTTTTGTAAGTGCACAAACACCTTTCTTCACATTTGTGAGTTACTTTTCAATAAAATAAAAACACTGCTATCAAACGAAATTTTAATATAGTAACCGCCCTCATGCTTCCCCAGGTCCTTATTGTGCTGTCTAAGCTGACTCTCATCCTAGCCTCCTAATTTTCTTCCCCACCTCCCATTTGTTTCAATTCCAAACTATTCTACTCCCTGCTTCCTATTCATTCTTCTCTGATCCAGGGATGCTTCTCTCTGATCTTCTTCTGTAAGCTCCCCTGTGTTTTGTAAATGACGAGGAGACTCCTCTCGCCGGCATTCAGGAAAGTCCGCAATATGGTCACATGCCTACCTAGCCTTATCTCCCTGTGTACTACGCACCCCCATGTTTATGCCCCCCATCTTCTGGCTTCATTATAGCCATTCATACCTCCTTCACCAGCTATGCCCTCTTCTTACCTCCCAGTTGGGAAAAATCTTTCTTGGGTTTTGTCTTTGAGGCATCTTTCAAGTATCACTTTATCCATAAAGCTTTCCCCAATTCCCCCCAAAGAATGTACACCTTCATCCTAGAATCTCCATAACCCTGTCTTTCTCCCTCCCAAAGAGAGAGGGGATGTACCAGCTCTGGAGGAGCTCGGGCTCTGGAACAGGACAGCCTGGTTTACATTCTAGACCTGCTGTGTCCTCCTGCGTGATCTCACCTGAGCTTTATGGCTTCTCTGTACCTGGGGTCCGCTGTTTGGCTTCCTTACCTCTAAAATAGAGATGCCAATAGTTCCTAACTCATAAAGGTATTGCGAGAATTCCAAGTGTTGACGTATTTATAGTAATTAGAATTGTGCCTGGCCCTGTGGTGGTGGTTGTCTTCTCCTCTGGCTCTTATTTTAGTCCATCAGGTGTTAGAAATGAATGGGAAATTTCCCATACTTGACTCTATTTTGGATCTTAATATCACATCCTTCTTTCAACCTAAGGGAGACTTTTGGGTGCTCTCTCTTCCTTCTTTCTAGATTGTGCTGCATCTAAGGATAGGAGCAATATCTTATTCACTTTGTAGGCCAAGTACCTGGTCCACGCCAAGTGCTTCGTGAAAAAGTCATTGGACTTTGTGCGTGCTCGCAAGCACACACACACACACACACACACACACACACAAATACAATAGAAGCCAGGTTTTCCCTGCTATCTTAACCACTTTTTGGCTACCACCGAGCGCCTCCATGCCCTCCAGCTGCCCTTTGTGGAAGGAGAGGGGTAAAGATAAACAGGAGGAGAAGCTTCTCTTGTCTGTTACTATAAATAGTCTTTCCCTAAGGCGGCCCACAGAACCTTCACTTCAGGTCATGGCACTGGCACCATGGTCTAGTCTTGGGACATGTGACAGGACATCTTCGTGTCATTGCTGTGGTATTCTGGTGGTGTTTGGCTGCCCACTCCGGCCTGGGACCCATCACCACCCCCACAAGAGCCGAAGGGCCCCCTCAGCTGTAAGCATTCTTTTTCATCAGATCTTTTCCACCCCCAAGGATCTCCTTAGCTGACAAGACAGCTAAAATAAGCGCAGCATATGAGAAGCGTGTCTGTGCAGCGATGGCATCGCAGAGGGAATGTGCAGCATTTATTTGTTGCAGAGAACTTGAGCTTTGACATGCATCAGAGGGCCGCGCGGACTTTGGGTTCTGACATTGAAGCTGACATTGAATTCTTGACAGCCCACTGTTTATAAACAATTCAGCCAATGGCTCAGTAAGTAGCACAGATGACTAGCATCCCTTTTAAGGAAACAGTGTTTATGTTGGCTCTCTCTTGCACCCAAACTAGTGGTAGCCCTTCCTGACTCACAGGCCGCTGATCTCCAGATGATGCCAAATACCCTACAGGTCCTATTGTTTCCCTTCCATGCTTCTCCAAAGTAGGAGGAAGGCAGGTGGAATTATGCACTTGATACAGGAAGAAACAGAGATACAGAGAAAACAGCTTTCCTCAACCTCTCAGCTGACCAACAAGAGAGGGAAGTAGATACCCATCGGTGCAGAGCTTGCAAAGTCAAGTGTAGATAATGTGTATCATTGATACTGCAAGCAACAATAATCAGGTATTTTAAAATATGGACTTGGCAGTGACACTTTTCCAACCTGAAAACCCCAGAGAATGCCTGCCACGTACCCCAATGTTAACCCTGTCTTCCCATGGGATTATTGGGGGATAAGGATTCTTTGTAAGATAAATACTAGGTCTTTGCTCCTCCTTCAGCTCCCAGCAACTTGCTGAGCCATAATCAGAGGTGAGGAGATGTTGTCCACTTTATTCGTGAGGGGCCTGTTCTTCTCCAGGTGGGTTCAGGCCAGTGTATGTGAAGCATCTTCAATGGGAGGTGACCACACAGTTCAAGGTCAGCCTCCTCCATTCTTTTTAGGTCCTGCCTGATTGCAAACATAAGTGAAGGGCTTCTATTTCTCTTGGGGCCCAAAGGGTGAAAAAATGGGTCAAAATCTGTGGGCAGAGAGGCCTCTAAATGCCTTGATCTTAGATATACTTTAAAAATTCTTTTAAGTCTGAGAAGGATGATGAAACATCTCTCCAAAAATTCCAGTGGGCCTTTGTGATCTCTGTATACGAATTCCTGGTATGGCTTCTCTTCCAAAACATGACACACAGTTGTCAAGGATGGGCTCCAAGGCAAACATTCTTTCACCCTATGTGACCCCAGTGGGTGGTGAACACGTTTTCTTGTCCCTTGGAAGACAAAGCATCCCCGAGTTGGTCGTGACCTTTGCATTCCAACAGCCCGCAGCCTTCTCACTTGCCTCCGAGTTCTCCATCTTCAAAAGCAAGACTGTGACCACTGCCCCCAAGAGCCCTGGCTTCTGCACACAGCAGCCTCCCTAAGGAGAGGACCCTGAAGCTGTTGTTCCAGGAGGGCCTTTGTCACACCAGCTCCTAGTGGCAACAAACAGCTTTTTCAGATAATGGGCACTGCTACTACATTATCTTGAATTCATTATATAGGGGTGCCCTGAATTTAGTGCAAATTAATCTACGTCCTGAGCAAGTAGACTATGCATTACATTTATAAAAAGATTTATGGAACTCAAACATAGATACCACAAAGTAATAGTTAGTAGATCAAGTAATAGTGTGCTGCATGGCACATGTGTGAGATAATATATATTTCAAACAGAAATAATTAGTCACTCAAGAAATAATTAGTTATTAAACTAAAAAATAGAAGCAAAGTTTTCTCTACTATCTTTTTTCCCTGTTATGTTCACTATGATTCTTTTTAAAATTTTTTTTTATTGTTGTATCCCAATTGGTTCATTTTCCCCCATTTCCTACTATCTTAACCCCTCAGAAGAGAAGTTCTACAACTGCCAAGGGGCTTTTTAAAATATAGGAAATTATTTATAGGAAATTAATTTGCATGTAATTCACAATAGATGATACAAAATAAGCTAATTTTTTTTTTTTTTTTTTTTTTTTTTTTTTTTTTTTTTTTTTTTTTTTTTTTTTTTTTTTTTTTTTTTTTTTTTTTTTTTTTTTGATCAGCAGTTAAGTCAGGGGTGGCAAACTGTGGTCCTTGAACCAGATATTTGCTTTTGCAAATAAAGTTTTGTGGCAACGTAGTCATGCCCATGTATTTCAGATTGCTGGTGGCTGCTTTGGGTCTACCATGGCAGAGTGGAATCTACGTAGCTGCAGTACAGACTATAGATCTGCAAATTTAAAATGTTTACTATCTGGCCCTTAAAAAAAAAAAACACCTGTTATAATCAGGAAAAAGATTATTTCTGTAATAGGCTAGTTTATGGAACTAATAACATGCTTATATTGGTTATGGTCTTTTAGTCTTCTATAGAAAACTATCTTCAGTTTCATAACTGGCATTAAAGAAAATACAAGATTCACCTTACAAATGTACTTCACAGTAAACGCCTATATTATAAAGATTAATAGTAGATTAGTAGTACCTCCACTCAGTGTAGACAGTACATTTTTATTATTTTATTACTGTTATTATTATTATTATTGCTACTCCATCAAATAAAAGCTGAGCATCTGTAAATGCTTAGTGATGAGTAGGATGGGCAACTGAACTGCCTGATATGCATCATCATTACCACCTAAGATGATCTTAGAAAGAGTTACGTCAGCTTAACATGTGACTCCAGTATGAGGGCAAGCTGAACTTTGCAGGTTTTTAGGTCTTTCATAAACTGCATTCGTGCTGAAGAATAAAGACAGGAGACTCTGCAGTTAGGAAGTTGTGTGCTGTCAGAGGCTCCTAAGCTTCAGATCTCACAGCCTCCTAAGAGATGTTGCGACTCCTATGAACACCTTGGTAAATCCCTGAGGTGTCCTCAAGCACGTTCAAGTCTTCACTGCTGCGGGTTATCTTTTGGGTCTGCACATGTTGAGGAAAAGCAGCCTTTTACTCTTCTTTTTTGCCTCTCCTAATTTGGATCAAAGTGAAAGCAAATATTTGTAGGCAAGGCCACCTGTGCTTGCATTGTCTGCTCTTATGCCACTGTGCACCTGTCCCCTTGGAGCTCCTGCCAGGAAATGGGCAACACCAGGGTAGCATCCTCACTGGGGCTGAGCTCTTCTTTTCCTGAACTCAAAAGGCCTTTCAAGTCATGCCTCTTTTGTACTGAACTCGAATGGCTTATGTACATGAGGTGTCTTCCTTTCTGGACTGTAAGTTCTTTTGAAAGCAGTGACTGAGCCTCCCCCAACTTTTTGTGCTCTACTCCCTTTCTCACAACTTCAGCAGGTCTTACTCAAAATGAGAGCTTAGTATATGACTGTCATACTGAGGTCTGGAGTCACTTGCGGGCAAAGGCAGAAGGGAAGTGGAGCTGTTAGCATGGATTTTGTGGTGTTTGACTTTGGCCTTTCCCCCAACACCCAGACTAATACAGACAACCCCGGGAGCAGTTTTCTCTTCTACCATTTTCTTTCTCATGGGGAAGAGCAAACAGGAGGCCCTCCCGAAGTCAGGGAGGTATTCGTTCCTGTCAGACAGGAGTGGTTATGACAAGTGCTATTACGGGTGCCCAGCAGAGTCCCCCACTGTGTGCTGAGGATTTTGGAATCTGGGGGCTGGGGACACAGGTGTCATTTGCATGTACCCAGCATTCTGTCAACATGCTAGGAGTTTCCATTTCTCCATCTGTACACAGTTATCGACATCTATCTCAAAGGTTCATCATAAGGAGCGGACAGGTAACCAGAAAAATTCCTGACACAAGTAGGAGTGGAATAATCATTAGATATTTTATTATTTTGGCAGCTGCTGCTGCTGTTCCTATTGCTGCTTTGAAAGAGTAACGATAGCAACCTTTATACTGCTCACCAAAGCTCACCTCCTATTGAAGTTTATCTCTATTTTCTGTGAGGGTGGGAAGGATGCTGGCTCCAGGATAGTAGATCTCAGATTTGTCATATGTTTTTAAGAAAATAAAATTCTCACCAACTCCATAGGATGCCTGCACAGCCCAGGTTGAAAAAAACTCATTTCAAAAATAAATTTGAATGTTATAGAAGTATCTTTTCATTGTCCTCTAACTTTACAAAAAGTGCAAACATTAAACTGTAGGCCTGAAGTCCCTTGTCCGAGGACCCTCCTTTCATGTTCCGCTGTTGGCACATCAGTGTGGGTGAACCACAGGTTGGACGGTCCTTTTAAAGGTAGAGCCGGGGCCGCTGGAAGGGAGGGATTGGCAGGCCTGCCCAACTCTAACTGGCCCCAGATGAGATGTGGGCACCAGGCAAGAAAGACAGACACCCACGGAAGGGTAGTGGGCAAGAGGGAGGGCAGCCAGAGGTGGCTTCGTTGCTTCACAGCTTAGCCCATCAGCAAGATTAGGTGAAAATATCTATCATTATCACCAAGTTGGGCATCTGGGAGAAAGCTGTTCCCTTTCCTCCCTCTTTCCCGTAAAGAAAGACGGTCCTGAGGTATAGAAGACATGAGGCTATATGTGATGAGACTGATGGGGGCACCATCAAAGCAAACTTCTCCAACTTTTCCAGAGAACAACTTCTTTCCCTTCTGGACTAAACTCAATGAGTACTGAGCCTTTTGCTGTGAACTTTTGAAATATTTCCCACCTGCCTAAGTCACTGGGCAATGAATATGTACTCTTTTAATGGCAGGTTTTCTTTCATAAGTATAGACTCACACACTGTTGGAGTCTCTAATGTGTTTGCGTGCATTATGACTATCCAAGAGAAAGAAAACAACCACAGGACCACCTGAAAAGAGTGGACCAGGGACTTCTTTTCAAGGGATCGCCTGTGACTGCCTCCATGGCCACTAGTGGTCAGAGGAACACAGGCTGCGACCATACTCAGGAGTGTGGGCATGTGCCTGTCCCAGCTGTTCACACATTTGGATTGTGGATGTTTGTACTTATCCTTCCCTGAGTCTGAGCACAGCCTTCCTTAAATATCCACAGGGGTTTCCCAAGGAGGTGCATGAGGATACGGAGTTTTAGGTGCCACCTAGTCTCTGGTCTTGACTTCAGCCACTGTTCTAGAGAGAGATTGGTAAAATATTAGGGTGATAGAGCAGACAGAAAAGGGAATAGATGAGAAAAAGTAGCCAAGATTGCACAATGTGCTTTTTCTTTGAAAACAGCCCAGAATAACTGAAAAAAAAGTAGAAATGATTTCATAATTTCTGTTCTTAAAATTCTAGTGCCTGAAAAAGGATATCAAAACATGATTCATCAGTGAGTTCATAATGATAATCTTTTTTTTCTTTTAATGGTCACCTTTGGAGGTTTCTAGGGCATCTACTCATTATTCTAAAAATAGATACATTAAAGGATAAAGTCAAGTAATTGCCTTGAATTTTTGTATGAGTTGCATTTCGGCATAACTGAATTGGTGAAGGAAAGTTGCTCTCTTTTTCCCCCTTTAAATAAACATAGTCTAGCTAATAAACATGGATAAAATGGTAGGATTAGAGAAATTGCCACTTTAGAACCCTTAATGGCATAATGGATTTAGGCAAGGTCATCAATGAATGATAAAATATTTATGTGTACTCTATTTTGGGTGTGTCAGGCTGACAGCACTTTGCACCAGATCAATCTCATCGTCATATGATATTATATGTCCCTGATACAGGAGTTCACAGCCACCCCCCATCATGGACTCTTCCCATGAGAAGTGAACCAAATCAAATTAAGCCTCTAGGTCCTACTGCCAGTTTAGAAGAAATAACAGATATTGAAGAACAGTTTAAATGACTTTTTATGAATGCAAAAGACTAAAGGAAATTATCTTCAACTAAAAAAAAAAAAAAATGATGTAAGAAAAAAGAGAGGAAATGACCTGCATTTAAACACACTTAGAGACTGGGTAGGGGTCTAGTTTTCATTCTGATTGAAACCAAAAAAAAAAAAAAAAAAGACATTGTTTAGATGTTTTTGGAAATTTGAGCACCGACTGGGCATTAGGTGATATTGAGGAATCAATATTAATTTGTCAGGTGTGATATTGGTATTCTTTTTTTTAAGACGCCTAAACAAGTAGTTGTGGTTGAAAGTAGACGATGAAAATAATAGCAGAGGTACACAGGATTGGTCAATGCTGTACTGTTGGAGCTAGGTGAGGAACACAAAGTAGTTCATGAAGCCACGTCCTTTATTTCCATGTATAATTTGCAAATCCCATAATAAAAATAGAGCCATTCCTTGTAAACAGATGGTTGATCCCATTTCCAAGCAAAGATAATTCACATTCCTGATGGAACCCATGATATTACCCTTACCAGTGACCAGAGCTCTCACTCTGAAAAGTGGGCAAAGCCCTTGTAAGAACACGTTAGTTAAAGAATTGCTGCGGGAAAACCAGAAAATATTTGTGTCCTGGCTAACTCAACATTGAATGAGCTATAGTGGGTGGTCCTGAAGTTTAACGTTGAAAGACATCTTTGTTTTTAAGTGGCGAGGGGAAGTAAATGACTTGGCTAGAATTTCATGCCATGGCTCTGGGTCCTACTTGAGCTAGACTTCATTGCCACTGTTATCTAACATGATGAGGTTTGCTTGCACATAAGCTCTGTTACAGGCCTAATGTTGGTGCAAGCGATTGCCTGGAACTGAGGTCACGTTGTAGTGAACACTACTGTGTCCCAGCAGAGACCTCAAAACAATGTGGCCACAGAGCATTTGCATTCTGCCCCCATGGGTTAGCCTCTCGCCACTCCTAAAACAGGAAACAAGGGAAAATAAATCACAAAACCCAGAAAGAGAGACTGAGAGAGAGAGACCAGTTAGTTGCAATTTCATAAATGGAGCCTTTTTCTTATTTCTACTTTCTAGCTATTTGCTCTTGAAGCCACAACTTGAAGGCTGGTCATTTACAAGCCTACAGAGAGCACTTCGAATATGGCCGTCCCTGCCCTCATCCATGCCATGTGACCTGTTTTCTTCTCACTCTCCTGTGTCCCACTGTCCCAGGTCAGGGGCTTAGAGGCTGCAAGCAGTGTGTGTAGCCTAATTATCATTATTCAAATTTACAAAATAAGAATAAACCCAAATGATAACCGAATTTTATTTCAAAGACTGTCCAGTTCCCTTAGTGTTGCCACCTGATTTCTAGGAACCTGGGGCTCAGCTCTCAGATGTCCCAGAACCAAGGACAGGAATCATTTGTACCATATGCATCCATTCATTGGCCTGAAAGCTATAAATATTGGTTCATGACTTGGCCTACTTTTAAAAGAAAAAGACAGAAAACCATGCACTTGAGAAAATTCCTAAAATAAGACCATGAAATGTGTGCCCAGATATACCTTCCCACTGAGTCATCCTTTAGAGTTCCCCACAATCTTACCTTTGATTCCTCCTGCCACTAACACTACATAGAGCAGGAGAAACCAAAGAACGGCAAGATTTTATGAAACATTTCAAGCCAGAGGTTTTGGGCAAGCAAGCAAGGAGCACCCTGGAAACAAAGCATGTGTCTGCCCCATCAAGGTCAGAAAGTGAGCCAGGGCTCTCTCTCATAGCTAATTAGCGACATACCCAGCACATGTAACCCCAGCAGGTTCCACTTATCCCCCATTCCTCTCTTTGCCAAACTGGGTTTATATGGTAAGAAAAATAGTGATTTTCAGCCTTCTTCTGTTCATCTGACTGGGTGAGGTAAATAAGCAAAGTACAGGTCTAAACCACACTAGAGTTCACTTCCAGGAGAACAGAAATGTCTGCTTAGTCACTCACAGTGTGGTTGACACCTAGAAGTGACCCACAGTGGACATGAATGAACTCTGTCTTCAAGGAATGAATGGTCCTGCAGGACAGAAGTTCTCTGTGCTTGGATGAATCATTATCTCATAGGCTCAGAGCCTAGATAGAAAATACTGTCGTGGTGTCAGTTCTGCAAACTGATTTGAGATGTTTGGGGGTACCCTGCAGCATGCCAGGTCAAGTGGGGACATCACTGACAGCCCGTTGTGGCTATCAGCATGCCAGTCTCCATTACCTTGCCCAGCCTAGATTTTCAAATCATTGTGGGAAACAGACTGGGAATCATGTCTCCCATACTTTCCCATTTGGAGTTTGGGGGTTTTATTTTCTTGTTTGGTTTATTGGTATTTGAAATTGTTGTTCAGATAAGCAAAGTAAGACCATGAGTCTTCCATTACTATGAATTCCTGTTATTACCAGAGAAGGTAAATGAATCACTTAAAACAATTCCATCCTCTTTAGTACACCATAAACATAGCCTTAGCTTTCACTGTAATTACAGTGTGTGGGTCATGCTACTGAGAGGACAGTATAATTATAACATTATGGTTGAGAACCGTCTAAGTAGAAAACACTGAGGTGTACTGTGCAAAGTTGAAAATGGGATTAAGAGCCTCTTTCGATATGAATAAGACTAATTAGCTAACTGCCACCCAGAGCTCTATAGTATGATATTAATTGTATAATAAAATCTAGAGCCAAAGTAAAATGGAAGGGGAACTCTGATGCCTTTCCCATGTTCCTAGGAGACTCACAGGAACACATAATACAGAGCAGAGAAGCTCACCTGCATGGAGGATACACAAATACACTCATAAGTAGCTAGCTTGGGGGGGGCGGGGGGGACCAGCAATTTAGGTTTGTTTTCCCCTCTTCCTTCCTGGCAAAAGGGCCTTATGTAGGTATATCAAGTGCCTGAAGCTTTATTTCCCTGAACATGGCTTCCCCTCCTTTGATTCAGACTTGCCCAATTGACCCTCCGCTGCCATAGGTTGCAAGCACGGTGCCCTCTCTCCTGGTTGGGGTCCGGCTGACACTGCATGAATGTACCAAGTCGTTGAAGTGTCAAGTTAAATAGTGCTTTTCACTATGTGTAAGGTCTATTTCAATTAAAAATAAAACAAAGATTTAATGGGTGACCAGAGATTTCTAGCACCAAGAAATATAAAGAGGTAAAGAGCACTGTCAGGAAATCCGGGCTGGCTCCACCATGTAACTTTACCGACCTCTGGAAACCTATTTCCTTTCTTTTCAAAAATGGAACTCTCTATATGGACACTCCCACCTTCACAGAGGGGAGGTATGACAAAGATGTGCACAGTCCCGGGAGTATCCTAGGACTCGAGAAGTCATAGGGAGCTCTCTGGGGAGAGGGGTTGGTGGCCACCCCCAGCAGGGACAGGTGGGCAGAGAGGTCCAGCGTGGGGCCCACTGCGCCTGGGTCTGGAGAGGAACGTGGCCACAGGGCTGGGATTTGGGCATGTGCAAGGGCGTGTACAAGGGCGTGTGCAAGGGCGGGTACAAGGGTGTGTACAAGGGTGTGTGCAAGGGCAGGTACAAGGGTGTGTACATGGGTGTGTGCAAGGGTGTATGCAAGGGTGTGTGCAAGGGCGTGTACATGGGTGTGTGCATGGGTATACTTTGGAGGATGAAAAGGGAGGTGGTTTGTTTTTCTGATTTCATCTCTATTCCTGACTTTTCTTAAAGCCTTTGTCCTCCCCTAACCCCCAGCCTCAAAACGGGGCCTCCTCACCTCCCCCCTTTGTTAGTAATATCAGAAAACTGTAGTTTCTTGTCTTACCCCCACTCTTTTGGTTCTAAATGTATCATAATCATAGCAGCACTAGTAACAACTACGTATTTATTATTATGAAGGAAGAGGAGAAATAGAAATGAATATAAAGTTCCTGCACCTGACCCACAGCTTGGGCAGAAGCTGCCTGCCTGCGGATTTGGGGCATTTTCACCTTGCTTAGTCCGTGGGTGGCTGGTACCGCAGCCTATGGGACTTCCGCCCCAAGATTTTCTCCTAAACCTAACTCTATGTCTCATTCCTGGTATTCACAATGTTAATCTTTTCTGTCTGAGAGCGCAACTGGTTTTCCTAAAATGCCCCTCATGTGGGAGGGACACTTGAAACGTGCCACTCTCCCAGAATCTTGCTGACTTGCTGCTCCTGACTGGCCGTGGGGATCTGGACAAGTCACTTTGCTCGGAGCTTTAAGAAGCTGCTGCTCTGCAGACAAGGATGACCACCTGCCTCATAAGCCTGCATGAAAACTTCACTGAGCATGAGGTGAACTTCCTCCCGTTTTCCCTTCAGCTCTGCAAATACGTGGTGTAGGAAGTCATCACCGTTAACCCTGGGGAAAAGGTATATGGCTACACCAAACCCAAGGCCTGAGTTCTTTCAGAATATTTTTAAAGGAGCACAACTTTGGAATTTTATAAATTGCATAGGAGTATTTGTAAAATCATAATAACTATAGTTGATGTAAAAATAAACAAAGTGCCTTAATATATCTGGTGGGGAAACTGAAGTTAAATATTCAGCAAAAGAGGAAATTATTTAAGGGCTCTGGGTATTTGCAAAGTAATACAAAAGCCACTTAAAAACCCATTTAGAAGACAAAGCCATAAAGGCTGGTCCTCTTTGGAGGCTTCATGAAAACAGCCGTTTGGAAAATTATTGTCCACTCTCCGGGCAATTCCACTCTGGATAGCAGCTTCCTATGTGCAATAACTGAGGGGGATGAAATGATTTCTCAGAACTGGTTAAACAATTAAATCCAAAAGAGCATGATCCTGGGCATGGAGTGGGGTGGCTTCTACAGACATTTTGAAAATAATGTAGCCCGACCTAAGGGTGTGGTTTGACTGCTAGAAAGTAACGTGACAGACAGGTTGAGAAAACTGAGAATGTTCTGAAAATTCTATCTACTTCAGGGGCAGCCAGCTTATCCGGGGAGAAACCAGAAAATGTAGGTTTCAGTTGGAAGAAACAACCCGGAACGGTTTCAATCTTCACCCTACTAGTGAGTGGGGTACTATGAGTCCCTATTACAGGCATGAAATGGTCTTGAATGGCCCAGGAAGAGGACAGTGTAAGAGCCAGGGATTAGACAGGAAGAAACTATGTCCCCTGGACCTAAAGTGCTTATCATTTATCCTAGGCTCTTCATCCCCATTTTCCTTACACTGTGATGTTATTCAAAGTCATGTAAGAGGCCACTAAAATTGACCTCTAGGGATAGTGTTACAGAGAGCAATGGTGACACTCGCAAATGCTCCCCTTACACCGACTGCCAGGTCATCTGCACTGCCTGGGGCATTTGCAAGCCTGGGCAGGAAAACGCCAGGCCCAGCCAGCTCCAGATAATGAAGTTATTTGCTCCAGTCATTTTCATTGTATTATTAAATTAGATACATTGGGACTGAAAAGTAAGAAGATTGAGATTCCTATGGGGCTTAGGAGTTAATTAAACTCTGAAGATAATCCTCAAGGAAGAGTTTAAAACAAATTTTGAGCAGCAACAACTTTATTGGGACTTATTTATAACTTCAATGCCCACACTTTTAAAACTGGTCTTATTAAAGTATATGCCCTGGCTGGTGGCACAGTGGGCAAGGTGCTGGCCTGTCCAAAGGTCACTGGTTTGATTGCCAACCAGGGCACATAACCAGGTTGCAAGCTAAGTCTCCAGCCAGATCCGTAGTGGGAGGCAGGTGAAAGGCAACCATACATTGATGTCTCTCTTCCTTTCTGCCTCTCTCCCTTCCCCTCTCTCTAAAAATAATAAAATATTTTTTAAAAATAAGTAAATAAATAAAAATAAAGTATATGAGTGCAGGCATAATGATCCATAAAACATAGTCATGTTTTATTCCTTTGTAATCACATCAAGTATAATAACTGAAATAAGATCCATGAGATTAGTGACTACGATAATAATATACAGCATATGGAAATTCTGCTGTAATTGTGCTTGACCTTTGACCCTGAGCCGGATTCCCCAAATAAGAACCCTCATCTTGAGCACCTTCCTAAGCATAGTGAATTCATGAAGGTGAGTGGCCACACAGCTATCAACTCCAAGCTGGTGCGAAGTGCTTACAGAGCCTCATTAGAATAAACTGACTAACCACTTAACCTGCTTTATGGCAACTTTGCAAGAAGAAAGTGGAGTTGTCCCATAGGAACCATGGGAATGGTATTTGCTTGATTTCTCCCAGCACAATGAAATGGGTCCTGCTTGGGTACTAAAGATCCTGAGACGTTAGTCTCCCAGCCTTCTCTGGCAGACTTTCACACGTGTTGATGAGGATTGGATTGCTACGAGTGAATGCTAAAGAAGCCACACTGCTCACCCATCCCCGTGAGGCATGCCTGGTTCACATCTGAGAGGAAACGTCTATTTTATTATGGCTTGGTCCCAAGTCACCTTCACTCGCTACCAAACCATGTCTCTCGCCTTCATCCATCACCTCCTCAGCTTCTTGCCAACCCCAAAGGAGTGGGGAACCTCAGGTTATCAAGGCTGGACACGTTTTGAGTGGGTGGCCTCTGCAGTATTGAGAATGGGACAGAAACTTTGGTTCACGACAGCCTTGCATCAGCAGGGAATTCGGAAGAGCAGACCAGGGGCCCTAGTTAGGAGACACACATGGACCAAGGGACAGCCTTCTGTCTCAGTGGGATCTGAGCCTTTTCCAGAGCAATGAGAAGGGAGAGAGACAAATGCTTAATGTTCAGTCTTTCCTCTCCATGCCTTCACTTCCACTTATTCCCCTTACTGCATCTCTCCACTTAACGGAGAAGATGGGTGGTAGTTTTTTATTGAAAGGGAAAAGTTGTATGAGCAGTTGTATTTGGTGAGACTTCTGCTCTGTTCTCAACGTCAGCACCATGTCCCAGTACAAGTACTTTGAAATGTGGTTTTCAGCCTGGTCATATATTTGCCTCCGTCTTGAATTAAACTCCAGGTTTTAAAAAAAATTAGCCAAGGTGGAGGGAGGTAAAAGGGTGAGAAATGGAGGACATCTATAATAGTCTCAAAGAATTAGCCACAAAAACATGCAAGAAGAGGCATTGTTTTAAATTCTATAATTCTATAAGTGAGCTAAATATTAAATGATTTGGGGGCATCACTCAGTTGTGTTTATTTTGTTGATACTTTGGTTTAGATGATACTTTATGGTATAGCTGCGCTGATATGCAACTTTCAAATTACAAATCGTATACCAAAATTTGTGGGACCACAGGAAGATTCAAAATGAGACCCTGGAAAGCCCCTGGATGCACAAATTAGTAAAATACTGCACACATCCTACATCTTATACCCAACAAATGAAACAAAAGTACTGGATTTTGTATCCCAGGTAGTTGTGACAGCTTTCAAACTTCAAACTCTATACTTGAGCTTTTGACCTTGCAAAATGAAACTCAGTCTTTAAAGTAGGCCTTTGACGTGGTCTTTTAAAAGACACTTCTGGAGGCAGAGGCAAGGAAGGGGAGCAGCTTAGACAAGAACCTAGTATAAAGGAACCATGGACATGGACAACAGGTGGGATTGACTTTGGGGGGAATGGGTGGGTGGGAAGGGGGACAGAGGGGAGCAAAAAGGGGGTGGATGTAATACAACAACAATAAAATGAAAAAAAATTTTTAAATAAAATAAAATAAAAGACACTTCTATAAAGTGAGTTTTCAAAGTTGCAGCCTGCATGTGGTGCGGGTAGGGTGTCAGATGATCTCTGGTCTTCTGAGTGCCTCCCTTCAAAGACCATGTTTTTATTTCTTCTCTTTTTCTAATCCTGTGATTTCACTGGCCTGAAAAGGCTTAAGCACTGCTCACAGGGAAACCAGGATGGATTATGTTGGTTCATAATAAGAGACATAAGTTCATAAAGCACTCACAAAGTTATTTGATGCAGGATTGGAAGTAAGTTTTGTCATCATTGAAAGAAGCCATAACAACAGGTTGTTTTCATTTCCAGTATTGAAGACATTCATCAGCAGACTGACCTCAAAATACTTTATTGTCAAAATAGTATTTACAAGGGGAGCAAAAAGGGGATGGAGGTAATACAACAACAATAAAATTAAATTTAAAAAAATAGTATTTATATCATGTTCACCATGTCCTAATTGAAGCCCTTTATGTTTTTTAGTATATTTTGCTGATTTTGCTGTTAATTATGTCTCCATTTTTCCCCTTTGCCCCCCTCCACACAGTACCCCCTTTCCCTCCGGCAGTGCCCCCCTTAGTTCATGTCCATGTGTCATGCCATTAGTCGTCTGCATGACAATTCTATGTGGTCAGCACTGTTCTCCTGACCTAACAGATGAGGAGATGAGGAGACGGAGGCCCAGGAGCGGAAGTGACTTACTCAAAGCACACGCAGCTAAGAGGTGTGCGCTTCCAGCCCAGGTTCCTGGCTCAAGCCCGTTCTCACTACCATGAGGTTATGCTGCCTGTTCACATCCTCCGGAGGCAAATCTCTTCCTCTAGAATGGTGGGAAGTGGCTTTATAAAGACGGGGAGAGTACGGGCGTTGAAACAGGACACCCCATGTATGGCGCTTCCCATCTCCAGGCCAGTTTCCCCATTTTTGCCAAGGGATTCTGCCACACCCCTGCTGTAGTGCTGGTTGAAGAACTGAACAAGATAAAACACCAAAAACTTTGAGAACAGGGCCTGAAAGTACCTAGATCTTGTTATCATGAAAAATATATTAACTTTAGTGTGCGAATTATGGTAGCCAACTTTCCTGAGTGAGGCTCGATAAACATGTATCCAACAAATACTTTTTAGAGTTTCTCTTACAATAATTGAGTTAAGATTATTCTTATCATTCTTCATAAAATTGGAGGAAACTCAGACTACAAGAAAATATGGTATTTTCCTAAAATCAAATAAGTAAGCATTCAACTTCATGCCACACTGGCTGCCAATCCTCAGCTCCTTCTACCCCACCCCCACCCCTCCCACCACATCTTATTCTAAATCCTAGGTTTGTTCAGCCAGTGCCTGCTCATTAATCAAAAAACACCAATGCAAAACAGAGGGGGGAAATTGAGCTTGTGAAATTGCGTCGTGGGCATGGTAACAAATGTAATTCGGCTCCATTGGCTCAGTGGGCAACAGCCATGCTATTCTGGGTTAAGACCTGTTCTAGTCCGTTAATTAAGTGGCATTAATAATTACAGCATAGTGAGGGACCCCCAGGAAGTCTCAGTTGGTATAGGAAGTGACAGCTATGGCTCCTAATTGACGACTGTTGCTCCTCTGAATCAATGCTGAGCCTTTGCTCCAGGCGGGTATTAATTCAGACCCCTGGATGACACTGTGAAACTAAACAGCTGATATGACCACTTGTCACTGCTGATGATCCTATGAAATTTCTCCTAGGACAGGAACTCTGTGTTCTAGCAAACCAAATGAGTATTTCCTGTTTGTTGATCTACAACTTTTAGAGCACTAAATCATTGGTATAGGGAGATTTCTTTACTCCCCTCAGCTATAGTTATTGTAGTTCTATCAAATGATCAAAAGGAAAGCCTGCATATTTCCTTTCAGCCAGATACACTAGTCTTCCCCTCTTTTTTCCTAGTTCTTCTATACTTCTACTTTTCCTCTCATCTGTTGATCAATGGGACCTTGAATTTTTGAACCAGAAGGGCAGTTCAAAATGCTTGGGGTATGAATTCAGAAATCTGGTGCAAATCTTGCTTCTGCCCCTTAACAGCTGAATGAACTTAGAGAAAACAGTTAACTGCTTTAGAGACTTTTATTCCCTGTCTACAAAATGGGGATAATACTATCCTGTGGTTACCTTGAGCATTAAATGTATGTGTTTCTGGAACATATCTGTGTGTGGTGTTAATGGAATCTGACCCATTGCCCTGTCCCCCATGTAAGCAAAGCCATGTCCCAAAAGACCCAAAACAAGTTGTCCTTTGCAAGATGAAGATTTATGATCTCTCCTTAAATGTATTCAATTTAACTGTCTAATTTCCTCTGTGAACCAGAAGTTCTCCTACATCTCACTGAAGTTCATAACTGCCTTTCAAATGACCACAGGCTGGCAGGGGAACCCCTGATCTCACTGTTTCTCCTTTTCTGGTTAACCAGGCAGCACATTCAACTAAGGGAATCAAAAACAGTGATCCCCAAGCCCCTCCCAGAGAAATGAATTTGATAGATCTGGGATGGAGCCCAGAAACCTAGACTTGTCTAGCTCCCAGGTGGTCCTGGTGTGGGCACAGCGACCCTAGGACCACACTCTGGAAACACTGGCCTTCTGTAGTGAAGTGCATACAAACCATGGATTATGGCCTCTCCACCAAGCTTTACAAAGAAAAGGGAGCTGACGTAGGAGAAAACCATCAGGGCCAAGGAAACCACTGATCTGGAGGCAGCGGGGGGACTCCCTTTGGCTGCTCCAAAATGTCAGGCTGCTTTCTTCAGACCTACGTCAACCTTTTATTTTTAAGCCATTCCTTGTTCTCCTGTACAGTTCACAACAGTGAACACATTTTTAGTAATACTCTTGCTTGTGAGTGTTCACTGGAAAAGATTTAATTATAGGAAGAAGCACTTGGTTTACCCTGCAGTGTCTTTCTGCTCTAATATCTGAGTTTTTCCTTTGCACATAATTGCATTTTATCTGATGGAACAATGTCTCCACTTGAATATTCCTTTGACCTTTGTCTGTGCTTTCACCAAAGCAATCCTGTAAGGATGAAGGCACTTAAAGAGTGAGTTATGAAAGGATAAGGAGCCCAGGCCTGTGCCTTGGGTCTGTAGTCCTCAATGTGTCCCTGATAAGTTGATTCTGCGAAGAAAGGGTAAAAGCAGAATATGTCGAAGGAAATGAACACAGTTTTAATAATAAGAACATGAGATTCTGTGCCAAGTGGAGGCATTGGTAGTTTCCTAAATCTCTTGCCTCATTTTACACTCATCTTGTAAAGGGATTCATTCAGTCATAGGCCATGGAAGTTTGGATTTTATGTCCATTAATAAGACCGTTTTTGAATACATAATATACATGTTTACATGTTTGTAAATTATATACATGTACAATGTCCTAATGCATTTTGTTCATTATGAAACATATATAAAAATCCAATTTTTAAAGTCTTAATAAAGTGGAACTGAGCAATTTTAGTACATATTTTCATTTGAATATTTGATAAAATAAAATACTTCCTACAGTGTGTTTGCAGAAGTTTACTTCTGTTGTGGCAGGAAAGTCCCCAGTTATTGTCCAAAGTTTATGAAAAGTCCACAGTTTATGAAACACAGTTTGAAGGTTGAATCTATGTTACATTTATTTCAATATATGGTTATAATTACAATCTCAGTCTCATATCTGAAAAGGGCATGAAACTCCAAGTTAGGAGTTCAGAAAATGAATAGTAGTTGTAGTTGCTGTCTATCTATATTTCAAATAGTCTTTAGATTAATTTCCTATTTTGGAAGTCAACTTCCTATCAACTTTGCCAAATGCTTATTATTCTAGGAGTAAGGAAGTTGTCAGCTCAGCCATTCCTTATTGCTGACTTGGGCTTACATTATTAGAATTACCTTAAGTATGAGATTTCTTTACTCAACTTTTTTAAAACCACTTGTTTGTTACATGATGATTTATATTTAAATATTAATATAATATGTTTACCCATTAAATCAGCCATGTAGAGCCTGTAAAAATGCTCTCATGCTAAATGAAGAGACAAGTGAAGATACTATTAACTACCCCTCAAAACTGGGCCCCACCCCCACTCTTCCTGAAGAATTCCTCTCTCCCAAATGTGGCATGTGGTTCTGATACACGACTGAGTGAAGGTTCCATGTGTCTCTACATGTTCAGTATTAAGTAAATCTTGATTTCTTTCCTAGTTTAGATAACCAACATATATAAATAAAAATGTTAGTGCTTCCTTTTCATTCCTGAGTGGATCATCTTATATGGTCCATTTTGAAGATAGCACCCTACATAATGGTTGAGTGCTGTCATGATCATGTAGCCTCTCATCTTCGTTTCACACACCTCTGTTGCCCGTATTTACAGCCTGCCCTTGTTAAAATTGGTTTCTGTCCTGTGAATCCTGATGTCGTGTCCCACAACACCTCTTCCTAGATGTGTCTTTTCACTGCTGCGTGTCCCCTATCCTCTGATTATCACTCAGCCTCTCATAGCCAGGAAAAAGGATTCTGGAAAGGCATAAAATGTTGCTCTACCTGCCCAAGAGTCAGCGGGTTGTATAAGTAAGCAATGTAGCAGTCCACCAATTTTTAGCTCCCTGTCCTGTATAAAGAAGAAATTTGATAAAAAAAAACATGTAAGAAGAACCACAACTTCTTCAAGAATCTTTGAGGGCCCACGAGAGCTTAATATTCATGAAAACATTCATTTTACTCAGGCAAACTTAGAGTTAATCTGTGTGGTTTCATTTTGTTTTCAATTTCCCAGTTAACTGGCGGTGTACCTGGATACCTATTTGCTGCCATCTAGTGTAATAAGTTGGTTGATTATGCGTAGAACTCTGAATTCGGTGCATGTTGTTGAATGCTAGTACTCAAAATAGTTGTTCATGTTGGTTCGTTGTAAGTTTTTGAATGTCTAATCAGGGACCTGTTTTTCTTACCACCGTGACCCTGAACATGGCCTTTATACTGTCATAGAGTCCAGGGCTCAGGATCAAGCCTGGTTCACTCTAAAAGCATGACACTTGGAAATGTGGTGTGGCTTTAGAGGTCGGTATCTGAAGTAAATACTTAACAATCAAGAGGTCATCCAAGGTCAGTGGTGATTTCACTTTATGGAGGCAGCAGAACACAGAGCCTGGCTTCTTATCAGCTGTGTGACCTTGGGCAATTCACTTCTCTTCTTTAGGCATAATTTTCTTCATCTGTACAATGAAATGGTGGGCCTAGGTGACTAGCAAGGTCTCTTCCAGGTCTAAGAGTGCAATTGAAATTGCTAGTCATGTTCCCAGAATCCTCTTGTGCATATGAAATAAATGTTGCTTCTCTAACTCTATGTGTTTATCTGTCTTTTCGTTATGGTTAGAAGTGAGCAGAAATTCTGACTTGAATGAGGAAGAGGCAAATGCAAACCATGTTTTTATTCTCTTGTTCCTTGATAGCTGTCCAGTAGAATGTTGTTCACAAATGGATAGATACTCACCAATATGCATTTAACTTCTTCTCTTAACTCACAATGGCAAATTTAGAAGTATATTACCTGTTATAAATGATCAACTGCCTAAACTGCACTTCCACTTTTTGTCTCTCCATTTCATGTTAGAACTTCTTGATGGGGTGTTCTTGTTCCATTGTAACTCATACTAGTCTTCCTTTTCTATAATTATCCAGTATATCCCAAAAATATTTTATTTTCAGATCATTCCATATGTGTAAGTCTTATTTCCCAACCAGACTGAAAAATACACAGAGGTAGGCACTGCTGTTGATTTCTTGTTTTCATGAGGTGATCTGGCATTATTATTTATGGAATGTGTATGGTTCTGATAATAAGGATGCTTTTCCTTCTTTACATGAATGAGACTACTATGCTAAGCAAAATAAGTCAGAAAGAGCTAAGAACCATGTGATTTCACTCATATGTGGAACATAAAACTGAAACTCATAAAAACAGATAACAGTATGGTGGTTACCAGAGGGAAAGGGGACTGAGGATAGTACAGTGTAAAGAGGACCACATACATAGAAGATGATTTCACTTTGGGTGGTAAACACAATTAATATACAGACCATGTATCATAGAAATGTACACTTGAAACCTATATGACCTTATTAACCAATGTAACCTCAATACATTTCATGAAAAAATAAATAAACCAATACTGTCAAATAGAAATTTAATGTGATCTACAGATACAATTTAAAATTTCCTAGTAGCCATGTTAAAAAGTCAGAAGAAAGGTAAAATTCACTGTAATGTATCTTTTTCTAGCCCAAGAGATTCAAGCTATTATCTTTTCAACATGCAATCGAATAACACATTATTGGCAAGATGTTTTTACATTTTTTTAAATCTTCAAAATCCAATGTGTATTTTCTATTTACAGCACCTCTCAACCTGGACACCAAATTCTCAGTAAAGTGAAATGCAAACCTCTTGAAACCATAAAGGTTATACTTAAGGGACAATAGTTGCACTGTTTTCATTTTTAAAGTTGAATTTAACCTAATTAAAATTGGATAAAATTAAACACTCAGTTCCTGAGTTGCACAAGCCCGTTTCAAGTGCTTCGGAGACATGAGAGGGTCAGGGCGATGTTATTGGGCAGCACAGATCTAAATTCTGGCCCCGCGGGACGGAGGCAGCAGAAGCAGCACCAGCACCATCCGGGAACTTAGCAGAAGTGCACGATCTCGGGCCCCACCTATGGAAGGTGCATTTCAACAAGATCCCCAGGTGATGCCATACAGCACATTAAAGTTCAAGAGGCCTCTCTCCAGCATCCTCGGATCTCTGCAGCAGGAGCTCCGGAGAGAATGAAGGGAGGACTGTGAGGGCTTAGTAAACTGCCACAGAAGGGCCATGCCAGGGCTTGGCAAGACGTGTTCTGTGGGGACGGTGCTGGTGTCCCACCAAGGCAGCCAGGGCTGTTCTGTCGTGTGGACTGACACAGGCCACCCGGAGGCTTGGGGCTGGCCCTGCTCCCAGGATCTGCAGCAGAGACTACCATGAACTGCATGACCCCCACAATGAAGACAGACGGGCTCTCACTGCCATGTACACTTGAACCTGCAACTTCAGAACCCCTGAAACGCCGCCGTGAACGTATGTTTCTGCTTCACACAAGTGAGGTTTAAGGCTGGTCCTTCCTGGGGCGGCCCCAGGGAGATCACCCACAGAGGGGCTGATGCCATTCACCCACTGCTTCCCCTCAGAGCCAACACAGATGCACTCAACATCCACATTGTACGGGGGTTGGTCCAGCACCGCACCCACCCACGACCAACAGATTCAGTGCCTGCTTCACCAGGCCAATCCTTATTTGGTTCATTTTTCACAGGACTCAGCATTGGAGGGGCTTTCAGCATGCTGGTTGCTGAGGGGCTCACTGTACTAATCTAACATAGGAGCTCGTTCTAATTCAGCAATCCTTAACCCTGGTTGCACTCTAGGGTCCCTTGGGGATATTAAAAAGTACCGGTGCCCAGGCATCACCCCAGGCTTTTTATGTTCACTCAATATGTGGAAAAACATGTTACTTTTTTTTAAAGATTTTTATTCATTATTGTTAGAGAGAAGAGCAGGGAGGGAAGAGGAAAGGGAGAGTGACATCAACGTATGGTTGCTTTTCATCTACCTACAGCTGGGGACCCGGCTGGGGACCTGACTTGCAACCTGGTTATGTGCCCTGACTAGGAATCGAACCAGCGACCTTTGGACCTTTGGGTTTGCAGACTGGCACCAATCCACTGAGCCACACCAGCCAGGGCAGTCATGTTATTTTTAAAGAGATAATTATCATATAACACTGTGTAAGGCAATGTACAGTCTAATTAAATGAGGCATCTGGAAGGCACTATAGTTGGTTCAAGATCCCCAGTGACTCTAATGTGCATATGGAACTGAGGACAACTGGTCCAGTGGAAAGAGCCCTTCGCTGCCAGTGGGTCCTCTTGTCCATGCCTGTGCATGCGGACAGCCTAGGGTCTTGTTGGAATGCACGTTCTGACTGTCGGCTCTGAGGGTGAATGAGCCTTGAGTGGGGTCAGATGTGTCCCAGGTGGTGTTTGGTCCATGATCATCAGCATTTTTCCATCACAGGAAACGGGCACCCCTCCGTGAAACCCCCCTGTGTCTCTCCTCCCTCAGCTCTTGTGTCACTACGTCTTCTGACTTCCTAAAGCAATTACCTTGATGTGAACTGCTTGTTACTGTCAGCTGCCTCTCATGTTCAGGCGTTTCATCCCCAAATGAGGTTACAGCTCATCAAGGCAGAACGTACGGGCCACATCATTTCTGTAATTCCCACTACACTCAGAAGTGTCTTCTCAAGGGTCTGATCTCCAAAATATACAAAGAACTAATGCGACTCAACAAGAGGGAGACAGACAGCCCAATTAAAAAATGGGCAAAGGACCTGAACAGACAACTCACTGAGGAAGATATACAAAGGGCCCAGAGGCATATGAAAGAATGCTCAACATCGCTAGTCATCAGAGAGATGCAAATTAAAACTGCATTAAGATACCACCTCACACCTGTCAGAACGGCAATCATCAGCAAATCAACAAACAACAAGTGTTGGCGAGGATGCGGGGCAAAGGGAACCCTCATACACTGTTGGTGGGAATGCAGGCTGGTGCAGCCACCGTGGAAAACAGTATGGGGTTTCCTTAAAAAACTAAAAATGGAACTGCCTTTTGATCCAGCCATTCCACTACTTGGACTATACCCAAAGAAGCCTGAGACACCAATTCATAAGAACCTATGCACACCTATGTTCATAGCGGCACTATTTACAATAGCCAGGTGCTGGAAACAGCCTAAGTGCCCATCGGTGGATGACTGG